>CM055127.1:9128248-9280748 GCA_029206835.1 Rana muscosa | reverse complement strand
CCCCCACACTCATTTATTTTAATTTGTGTACATAAATATATTTGTGTGTGTGTATATATAAACACACACACACATATATATACACACACATACATATTTATGTACACAAATTAAAATAAACGAGTGTGTGTGTGTATATATATATATATATATATATATATATATAGTAAGAGTAAAAGGGACGTTGACTCCAATTATATTTCAAAGATTTCTGTTTTATTAGTCGATCATTTGCAGACAAAGCATTATATAAATGGCAGCCACTGTACAGTTCCGAGCATCCCTGCCCTTCCTCAGGCTATCAGGCTAGATGTGAAACTAAAATCTAGAAAGGATTTCAATTTATCCCCACACCTGCGGACGTCAATCCACAGGTGTGTCCCATATTTCCAGATCAAGTAAACAGTCTAACGAGAAGTCGGAAACCTCATTAACCCCATATGAGTAAAGGAACAAAAAAAAGTTTATATACTCAAGTATAAGCCGACTCGAGTATAAGCCGAGGTACCTAATGTTGCCCAAAAAAACTGGGAAACCTTACTGACTCGAGTATAAGCCGATGCCCCACTGTTCCCTAGCTCGCTGTTCCCTGTAAATAGAAATTTTTACATTGTAAATATTACCTGTAAAGAAGTTGCGGCTGCGGTGTCCATCGTTCGAATTCCGCGGCGTCCATCGTTCAAAATTCCGCGGTCTCTTCCTGTTCCTTACTTGATAGGCGAGTCTCAGCAGACACTCTCCGCCTATCACGATCATTCTCTCATCCTTAGTTTTCCCAGCAGACACTGTGTTGGGTGTTCCGCCAATCACAGACGTCTGCTGGAAAACTAAGGATGAGAGAATGATCGTGATAGGCGGAGAGTGTCTGCTGAGACTCGCCTATCAAGGAAGGAACAGGAAGAGACCGCGGAATTTTGAACGATGGACGCCGCGGAATTTGAACGATGAACGCCGCAGTCGCAACTTCTTTACAGGTAATATTTACAATGTAAAAATTTCTATGACTCGAGTATAAGCCGAGGGGGGGACTTTCAACCCCCAAAAAAGGGCTGAAAATCTCGGCTTATACTCGAGTATATACGGTACCTAAAATTTCTCTCCTGCATATGGTGTCGTGGAATTATTGGTTGCTTGCAGAGCACACAGCCTATAATTCCTGTGCTATCTAAGCACACATCAGATTTCATCTCTTTGCAATAATGCTATCTTTAAGTTAAGTTGCTAAGATCCACTCACCGTTCATTCGTCCCATCATTCATCCCAAAAAGGCAGCATCACACAGCTTATGTTCTCATCTCAGCAGGCCAGCATGACTGCCTAGCCGATGCCTAATCATAGGCTTTTATTAAACTCAAAAGATCTCACACAGGAGGTGATTGACTGCAGCAACAAATCCCCTCCCCCATAAGCGGGGACATCACAGGATGTCCCTTCCACACAGGAAAATGGCAATACCTGGACATTCCTTCCAACAGGAGATGCCATACATGAATCCCACTCAAGAAATATGGCTTAAAGGATTCAATACAATAATACATACAATGAATACAATAACGTATGATGGCTAAAGTTACCGTTGATAGGAATTCTTTTTCTGCGCTATTCCATAAAATAACGCATATTAAGATTATACTATTATTGAATGGGGGAGGGAGGCTATCTGCAGACGCGCGCTACGAATTCCAACCAATGTTGATCAGACACAGCAGAGACAAGAGCGTGCATCCGCCTATAACCAATGATGTCATTACAGAGCGAGCATATCCCCTCCTTAACGATCGTCCGTGCTAATGCACAGAGGGCCCCCGTTGGCGGACATATCCACACCCTGCAAACATCACACTCCAACCTCAAGACGTTTTCCCCTATCAGACGGGATTCAACCAGCCTCAGACTACCCCAATCAGCTCTTTTAGAGCGGGTTGCGGAAGTACTAACACTGGGTGACACTATGACAATACATATTAAATACATCTTCATAAAAATCTCCACAACAGTCCTCCCTTTTTTGTCATATGCACCCCATGTGTCCATCGATGAAACTTGATCTGCTTCTTACACCTGTAAATGAATCAGTTCTTAGTCCATAAAAAGGAAAACACGGCTTGACATGTAGACTCTACTCTTCAGGGGCATGACTTATAAAGGAGGACACGACATGGTGAGCTGTAGTAATCGCCGATCGGTCTGTGATCCTCTGTGTCTTGTATGTGGGTCTGGCTTCGGGGCGTCTCATCAAGGAAACTCTGGTCACGCGTCAAATCAGGCAACAGGAGCACCTCGTCACGACATAGAAAGAATAGAAATAAAAACGACATGAGTATATATATTCCCACTTCCTTTAACCACGATCCGCTGTAAAATAAAAATTAGATCCCCAAAGATTCCCAGACCCTTAAAAAGGACTCCCAGCCTTCACTTAGCTACAGCTCTGGCTTCAACAGTTACATGAAGAACCCTATCCTTAACGGATGAGAATTGTTCAATCGTATCCCAAGCTCGAGCCCCCCCCACCTTATACATGCAGGACCCCATGCCCAGACCCGGTCGGGGTTGGTGAACAAATGCCTTCTAGCTGTCCCTGCCATTCTTAATTGCCTGCGCCATCAGATCCTCGCGATCGGCCGCGACCTAAGATGTTGGAACAGCTTCACCATCATGCATGAACCTCTTGCTTTGGGGGAATTACTTTTATAAGCTGCAGATCCGCATAAACACCAAACTAAAGTTCAAACACACTTGTGGGCTGCCTAGATACCCAAACCGACAAGAGGCAGAGCTATTAAACCTAAAACAATTTTACCCTCTAAAAATGCATCATTAGATTCCATTGACAAGTGTCTGTCTGGAGTCTTCACTAGTTTGTCAAAACTCCTCATACCCATAATAACATCATAAATAGCATGTACCTCTGTCATCGCTGGGGACTAAAACTCGGTGAAGACTCAGAACAGACCATCGGTCCTGTTCGCTTTCTGAGCTAGTCAGGACATACACTTTAAATAATAACTTGGGATGCTTTTCATCGTTACCCTCGCTAAAATTTACTAAACAACAAAAATATAAATAAACAAAGATACTCCTCATTCTTTGGTGTGGTTGAGCCACTTCTTGCAGTGGCTGGCGTGGTCTCATCCCTCAAGCTTCTTTACAACGACCCAGTCACCTGGTTGGAAAGAATGTAAACTGATTATTGAGTCAGGGTCAAGGAGGGACTCGTGAACCCTGTGGTGGACATTTTGAAGTTCATGTCACAATGATCGCACCTCCCCCATCAGCCGAGAATATAAGTGACAGCTAATGTAAGTACGACCCTGGTTTTGATTGACCTCCAAACAACCCTCATATGACAATAACCCAGACATCGGGACTGTGGTCACTGCATAACCTGTGCGTGGCTTACAATACCAGGAACCATTGACAAAAGGTTCTTAGCCTCTGGGATGGGAACCTACTTCACCAGACTGCTGCTTGCCGATTCAAATTCTATCAAAGAGAGACAGTCTTGGCACAAACTTGGTTAGAATTACAGAGGTTAACATTATTCGTTTGACAAAAAAAAAAACTGTCACTCTTTCATTTATCACTTCTCCCCCCTTTTCTTCCTCATTACAGACTGAAGGAAGAAATGCGTGGTGCAGGAAAAAAGAAACAATGAAATAGCCTATGATACTTTTACCTCCCTTAGACTCGTATTTATCCATATGTACAGCTGTCTACATACACCTGTTCTCTGTGTACAAACTCCTTGGACCTGAAAAATACTTATAAGCAAAATCATTACTCTATCCTTCATATTTAACCTGCAAAGAATGGTAAATTGTCAATGACATTCTTTCAAAACCGATTCAAACAAAACCCTCTGTAACCCTTACTTTTCCCGTTCCTACAAAAATACAACAGCCGCGACGCATCGAAGGATCGCCGCGGTAAGTTCGAACATATTCACGTTACTACATACAAACATTCCGATACAAACGTGGGGGAGATACTTCCCAGTTTCCAAAACCACAAATGAAAAAAACAAAAACAGCCAGAATTCTCCCTTCACTCTTTCAGCAATAGAAAAAAATACAATGGGAACATGAGAGCAGCTCGAGAACCTTCATGGACCAGCCATACAAAGTTCAAACAAACGGGCATGAGACTACACCTCCATCAACACACTCATCATTGCAGATTTCTGAAGCCACAGCTCAACTACATCCAAGGTTCCTTTATTCTGAGGTCTCGTACCTCCAGACATCAAAAGTACCTTCCAAAGGAGTACACCTCACTGTACCCTCTGACCAGATATGTCATCCTTTAAGGGGTCTCATGTCCGGAGCCCCAAACTCAGACCTCATGTGCGGTGCAGTTGTCTGACTGGTGTGGAGCCTAATTTTTTTCCTCCAACGCATGGACGGCACATTACCCATGACGATTTGAATCGCTTATGAAGTGTCCCGCGTCCAGGACACCCTTGCACTAGTTTTCGGAGCAGTACTGCTTAGTGACCATTTTTACAGTACTGGCACCCGGCGTATTCCGATTATTTTACACGGCCTCCCGGTATGCTAGAATCTACTCCTCACGTTTACATGCTCTTCAACCGATTATCGGCAGCCCTGTAAACATGTTTGTCAGACAACCTTCAAAGCATCATGAAATCCTTCACTATTCAAAACAATATTATGGCTTCTTTCTACCTGCATCTAGATGATAAAACAATGGTGATGCCCCCGTTTGCTCTCTACCCAAAACTGTATTTCAGTACAAAACTTTACAAAACTGGAACAAAATATAAAAACACTTTTAAACGCCAAAATGCTTTCCATCTTCCTTCCAAACACAAATCTCACTGCCCAACCTTTCAGACAACCCCAAGCTCCTCCCACCAACTTCCCTCTGATATATAAAATGCTGAAAAGAAACTTCCGGTTATGCTCAGCTCTTATAAAAACCAAACTGGTTTATTTACATATCAATTGTTCAGGAAGAGGGAGGGGAGGCCTAGCCCCAATCGCCTTGTCTATCAAGACTCCAAAAAATCCATGGCTACACATTATATATCTCAACAATTTAAAACCTTGTCAAGAAAATGATGGAACAAACCCCCCCCCCCCTTGCAAATGGGAGGGTCCTGACCCAAACATTCCCTGCAAGCAAAACCACAAGTTGAGACTGAAATACAAAACTCCTGCAAAAAGATGGCTCTAGGAGTTTCGACCAAACCCCCACTCCTCCTCTACAGGCTATACAATACAAGCCTCAAAAAATGAATTGCCCTCTGGGAAACTCCCAAATATTTAAACATAAAAACACATCATTGTACAAAAACTCTGTTAGTCTTACAATCTATCAAAATTCAGTGTAAAGTGAAGTTTTTCTTAAAACCAAAATCCAATGCAAAAAAAAACACTGCTCATATACTGCAAAGTCAGCTGACCCTGCAATAGCTTACATTCACTTAAATGAAAACAGAGAAACCTTCCTCCTAACACCATCTGCATGGAGTTTGCATGTTGTCCCTGTCTCTGCGTTGGCCTCCCCCCACACTCCAACTGCTGGTAGGTCAGCCAGATCCCATCCATAAATAGGCCCCAGCATGTGTGTGTATCCGCAAGCGCGTCGTGGCCCCTCGGGGTAAGACCGCGCTATTTCAAGATACCACTCTACTCAACTCAAAAGGCGATGCTTAGAAAAACAATTTAAACCAGCGTGCACAGGTCAAACTGTAAACGCATAAAACAGAAGAAAACTGCGCTAAACTGGAACTTCCTATCTCAAACTGCAAACATCTCTCAAGATGGCCGACAAGCCAGGACAGCAAAATGGTGGATGAACACCGCACACCTCATGGACAACAATGGCGCCATTAACGCATGCAATTTTTCCCGCCAAAACCAGCATGGGACGTCACAATGAACACCACATGGGTTCCCCCACACAAAGAAAAACGCAAATGGCCTCCACCAGGTTCCAACGCAGAAAAGACCGCACTACCCAATTCGCACCAAACATCAAAATCTGCCCCAAAAGCTGAGAAATTCCACCAGCAACATAGCTGACGAATGCCACAGCATGGTCACATGATATCATACCCAAAGGAAAGGTGGCTGCACCTTCCCTTATAGGATACCCACAGGCTAAGGAAAAACTGTGCCTCAAAATGGCAGACAAACCTGCAAGGCTAACAAAAGCCAAGAATGGCGCCACATGTACACTTACAAACTTAAACCCTTTGGCCAACTAAACAGCACATTCAATAAATGTTAGTTACATGACAATATTAAAAACATATTCATTTCTCTACATAAAGTTCGTATACACACTGTGGCATCAGCTTCCATAACAAGCCATTGAGAAATATAACTCCTCAATGCTAGCATCCAAAACAGCCTGCAACCATTCAAAGGGCGTATTCCTTTCAACAAACAGCTACTATTGTCTGGCTTCCAACAATGCCTGGCCACTTGAATATGCGGCAGGAATTTTCAACTTAAAAACCAAACACTTTTGTTAAAATATGTTTACACTTATGGAGACATGTGTCTTTGTCCAATACAAAAATCACAATCTATCCATTTCTATTTTTCATAGAAATCACAAACACTACACACATACAGTATATTGTTGTCCTACATGTCTGCTTAGAGTTTCTTTCCCTCAGGGCACAGCCCCTGCAACACAAAACAGTGGGCAAGCCCTTCCCCCATTCAAGCACATGGCTCACAAACAAGCCTCTGAGAAATACAAAAAGCTCAACCAAACACATTGCAGGCTGAATAATCCCACATCTATACCTTCATTTCATACACAATATACAGTTTCCATCAGAATTCACACAGGCTCAAACACTACACACAACTGTGTTCTGAAAATTGGAAAGTCAGATATACACAACTTTCAAACATGTTGGCAGTGATAGCCATGCTGCCTGCCCCGCCCCCACTAAAGCACATGGCTTAAGGCTCAATGCAGCCAAACACTCTTACAGCAAACAGCTTACCCACACAAACACCCAGGCACATGCGATCGGATACACAGGCATACGATCTCTCTCCCAACAAAATCACACACACAATCAGATTCGCAGACATACACGCACACACGCATCTCTCATACTGCAAGCATACAGCATTATTTCAAAAAGACGAAAAATTTGTTCTTTTACAAAGTACAGCCTCTTTACACATCACATCGCAGGTCCACTCTCCCCCCTCTGCTGATGTGATGCTCAAAGAGGCCGCTATTGGTCCAATCAGAGTCGCTATTTCTGTTGTGGAATTTCTAGGCTGTTGTGTACAGAGCACACAGCCCATATTTCCTGTGCTCTATAAGCACACATCAGATTTCATCTCTTTGCAATAATGCTATCTTTAAGTTAAGTTGCTAAGATCCACTCACCGTTCATTCGTCCCATCATTCATCCCAAAAAGGCAGCATCACACAGCTTATGTTCTCATCTCAGCAGGCCAGCATGACTGCTTAGCCGACGCCTAATCATAGGCTTTTATTAAACTCAAAAGATCTCACACAAGAGGTGATTGGCTGCAGCAACCAATCCCCTCCTCCATGGTCTGGATCGGGAAAGAAATTAAGGAAATTATCTTTTTGCTTGAGGAATACTCACTTCTATTATAAGAGATTGGAAGTTTTTCTTTAAGAAAAAATGTATTGACGGATCGTTGATTTATTTCTGAAGCAACAAACCTATATCATGTATCATTTTTGTGCATCTTTATACGGAACTATCAATTTTGGAGGCTACTTTTGTGTTATTAATGTTATATTGTAACTTGTGTTGTTGGCCATATGCAGGAGAGAAATTTTAGGTATATAAACTTTTTTTTGTTCCTTTACTCATATGGGGTTAATGAGGTTTCCGACTTCTCGTTAGACTGTTTACTTGATCTGGAAATATGGGACACACCTGTGGATTGACGTCCGCAGGTGTGGGGATAAATTGAAATCCTTTCTAGATTTTAGTTTCACATCTAGCCTGATAGCCTGAGGAAGAGCAGGGATGCTCGGAACTGTACAGTGGCTGCCGTTTATATAATGCTTTGTCTGCAAATGATCGACTAATAAAGAAGAAATCTTTGAAATATAATTGGAGTCAACGTCCCTTTTACTCTTACTATTTATTGACGGTGGAATTTGGGAGTCCACCCTGACGGTTCTCCACTTTATTCCTAGAAGAAAAGAAAGGGAAGTAACCAACCCAAAGTTTTGTATATATATATATATATACACACGCATACACACTAGAGGTGCGCATCTTCACTGGCCTCACGATTCAATTTGATTACGATTATCAGGTCAACGATTCGATTCGATTTGATTCCACGATGCATCACGATGCATCACGATTACAGCGCAAGTGCGCATGGTTTTCACCAAAAAAATTTAAGCAGTCAGGAGAACTCCATTTTTTAAAATTATATTTGTTCTTTTTAAAAAAAGACAACACTCCCTGCATGTAGCAAAGTCTAAACAAAGCAGACAACAACTTGTACATAGTACAGGAGATGGTCAGAGAGTGCAGACCTAGTACAAGAGATGATCAGAGACTGCGGAAATGCTACAGATGATCAGCGACTGCGGACATGCTACAGGAGATGGTCAGTGACTGCGGACATGCTACATGAGATGGTCAGTGACTGCGGACATGCTACAGGAGATGGTCAGTGACTGCAAACATGCTACAGGAGATGGTCAGTGACTGCGGACATGCTACAGGAGATGGTCAGTGACTGCGGACATGCTACAGGAGATGGTCAGTGACTGCGGACATGCTACAGGAGATGGTCAGTGACTGCGGACATGCTACAGGAGATGGTCAGTGACTGCGGACATGCTACAAGAGATGGTCAGTGACTGCAGACATGCTACATGAGATGGTCAGTGACTGCGGACATGCTACAGGAGATGGTCAGACTGCGGACATGCTACAGGAGATGGTCAGTGACTGCGGACATGCTACAGGAGATGGTCAGTGACTGCGGACATGCTACATGAGATGGTCAGTGACTGCGGACATGCTACAGGAGATGGTCAGTGACTGCGGACATGATACATGAGATGGTCAGACTGCGGACATGCTACATGAGATGGTCAGACTGCGGACATGATACAGGAGATGGTCAGACTGCGGACATACTACATGAGATGGTCAGACTGCGGACATGCTACATGAGATGGTCAGACTGCGGACATGATACAGGAGATCAGCAGGTAAGTATAAAAAAAGAATACCTGTTGTCCCGAGAATAGTCCCCCCCGCCGGATTCTGTTCCCCCCTGTCTCTCGGCTACTATCGGAACTCCGTCCCCTCAGCCCTGTACATTGCCGCTCCCTCCTACTGTTCCTCACGAATGAAAATGCTCCTAATACCACCCCGCCTCTCCAGCCCTCTGCTCATTAGCATTCGTGAAAAAACAGTAGGCGTGAGTGGCGCTGGAAAGGCGGGGCGGTATTAGAAGAATTTGCATTCGTGAGTAGGAGGGAGCGGCAATGTACAGGTCTGGGGGGGGGGGGGCGGAGTTCCGATAGCCGAGAGACAGAGGGAACAGAATCCGGTGTAGTGTCATATTTTGCTCCCTATCACAGAATGCTGCGGAAGTGACGTTGCGGGCAGAAATTTCGCACTGCGCATGCGCGAAGCGTTCCAAACACTCGCGCCGTGCGTTCCAAAGGATTTTCGGCAATACAGTTCAGCGAAACCATCAGATAATGTCACGGAAGTGACATTACAGACAACACAAACAGTGGGCAACATCACTTCCGCAGCATTCTGTGATAGGGAGCAAAATATGACACTACACCGGCGGGGGAACAGTGCTGTATACATGCTGCGCTCATGTGACTGCCTTCTCTCCTCTCTGCTTTCACGTCTCTGACGCCAGGAGAGACGTGAGACGTGAAAGCAGAGAGGCGGGCCGGGCAGTCACATGAGCGCGTCATAGGAAATAAAATAGAAAATAAGGCAACAGCTCTCCCGGGAGGAGGGGGCGGGGCTAGACATCGCCGGTAATCGATTAATAGGTTTCCCTGCATCGGTGCCGCATCGGGGACACCCGAATCGCGATGCAGCGATTAAATTCCACACCACTAACACACACACACACTCGTTTATTTTAATTTGTGTACATATATATATATATATATATATATATATATATATATATTGTGACAGCAGGAAGGTAAAGTCACCTGGTTGCATCCAGGGGGGTAGGTATATTTCTCCCAGATTCAGGCTTTATGCCGACTTATACAACTAGGGAGAGAGTTGATAAAGCCCAGCTGAGGCTAGTGGGCTCATGGATGATTCATACCTCTAGGGAGAGGGCTGGGCGTCGTGCAGGCAGGGAGTTGATGAGACCAGCTGAAGCTTGTCAGCTCGTTTAAGGCCTCTATAAAAACTCCCAGGTTCATTAGGTGTTTGCTCATGCCTGGACCCAGACCTGTGTGGACT
The DNA here is from genome assembly GCA_029206835.1 of Rana muscosa. NCBI lineage: Eukaryota > Metazoa > Chordata > Amphibia > Anura > Ranidae > Rana > Rana muscosa. The sequence continues at coordinate 9,270,289 of CM055127.1, read as the reverse complement.
GTCTAGGGAGAGTGAACCCCTGTGCGGTGAGACAAAGCCTGTGTGGCTATTTGTTTGGACATTTACTAAACCAGGGACTTAGGGACTAGGACAGCACCAGGCTGATCCCAGTTGTTAGTTAGGGAAACCTGCATGTTTAGTCAGAGGTCAAGCTGACCAGGATTTATTTTGTTTATGTTTCTTTTTGCTTTGCTGTGTTTTTGTCACTGTAAATAGAGAAATAAACCGCACCTTTTGATCTGGAAAACCACAACCTCCGTCTGCTGGGCCTGTTTTTGTGTGGGGAGCCCATCCAGGGGGTCACACACACCCGCTACCGAGCCAACCCCCTCACAGTTGGTGGAGAACCAGTGGCAGTTTTTTTTTAAGCCAGCATGGAGGAGATACTGAAACAGCTGGCTCTAGCAAATGCCAATCAACAGCAGACAAATGCAGGTTTGCAAAAGAGCCTTGCAGCTCAACAACAGAGCTTCGCAGCCCAGCAACAAGCCCAGCAGCAATCTGAGGCCCACTTCATAGACCTGTTGCAGAAGCAAGAGCAGAGACTACAACAACAGATGGAAGCAGTAATGCAGCAACGTCCGCAGACCAGTGAGGAAAGCCGTCCCACTAATACCACGTCCTTTGGGGTGAGTCGTTTATTGACAAAAATGACTGGAGAGGATGATCCAGAGGTATTTTTGACCACATTTGAAAGGACTGCTGAAAGAGAAAAGTGGCCTGAGGAGCAGTGGGCTGGACTGGTGGCTCCTCTGTTAACTGGTGAATCGCAGAAAGCTTACTATGACCTAGAGCCTGACCAAGCAAAAGACTATGTGATGCTAAAAGCTGAAATATTGACAAGGCTGGGTGTCACCCTGGCTGTCCGGGCTCAGCGTGTGCATAACTGGACTTTCCAGCTTGGAAAACCCCCCAGGTCTCAAATGTATGATCTCATTCACCTGAGCAGGAAGTGGCTACAGCCAGAGACTTTGTCCGCACCGGAGATTGTGGAACGTGTTGTGATGGATCGTTTCTTGAGAGCTCTTCCTACCGCCATTCAAAAGTGGGTAAGCCATGGAGACCCAGAAACGGCCGGTAAACTTGTGGATCGTGTAGAGAGATACTTGGCTGCAGAGAACCTGACGGCCTCTTCCAGAGACTCTCGGACTTTCCACCCTAAGACCAGACCATCCCCAGGGGCAGATAAGATGATTCCAAGGGGTGAGGGTGGAGAGAGTGAGAGGGTGGGAGCTCTGCCCAGGGTTTGGCGAGAACAGCCTGGGAAGTCGGGGGCTCAAGAGGCAGCCAAAAGGATTGTTTGCTACCGCTGCCGGCAAGCGGGACATATTGCAGCAAATTGCCCGGTTGTGGAGGAACCCATGCAATGTGACTTTCTGACGGACAGACGTCAGTCGCTGTGTGCGACAGTCGCATGCACTGCCATTCGGGGAACTGAGAAACATTTATGCAAAATGTGTATTAATGGTAGAAATGTTGTGGTATTACTGGATTCAGGTAGCCTTGTGACCCTGATAAAGGCTGAATTAGTTAAAACAGAGGTCTCTGGGAATAGCAAGGTAGCTGTTATTTGTGTGCATGGGGACACCCGAGAGTATCCAGTGACTACAGTGTGTTTCAAGACCCCCAAAGGTACCCTCTCTCATCCAGTGGGGTTAGTATCTCAACTACCGCATGATGCCATTGTGGGAAGGGATTTTCCGAAGTTCTGGGAACTGTGGGATGATCCTGAGCCCCCCACTGGTGCCCCTATGTACCAGGAAGGTGATAGCCAGAACTCCTCTGAGAGTGGTGAGGACTCTCCAGAATTTCCCTTGTCAGTATTGGCAGGCGAGACTCAAGAAACTGGAGAGGAGCCCACCTCCTCAGACGAAAACCTACCGTCTGTGGAGTTTTCTGATCTTGAGGTTCACAGGGAAAATTTTGCCACAGAACAGTTAAAAGACCCCGCCCTAATAAAGGCACGGGAAAACGTAGTGGAAATAGATGGCGAGTTAGTGAACCCAGATAATACCTGCACTTACCCATACTTCAGCGTAGAGAAGGACCTACTGTATCGGGTGGCAAAAAGGGCAGAAGAAACCGTTGAGCAGCTTGTGGTGCCCAAACCTTACAGGAAGTTGGTGTTGGAGTTGGCCCATGGGCACATTCTTGGAGGTCATCTGGGGACAGAGAAAACCCGAGAGAGGGTATTACAGAGATTCTATTGGCCTGGGGTGATGAAGGACATAGAAAATTATTGTTCCTCCTGCCCTGTGTGTCAGAGGTCGGCCCCGATGCCACATTTCCGTAGCCCGCTGGTCCCGCTACCCATCATTGAGGTCCCGTTTGAGAGGATCGCAATGGATTTGGTAGGTCCTATAATCAAGTCCGCTAGGGGGCACCAGTACATATTAGTTATAATGGACTATGCCACCCGTTATCCAGAAGCGATCCCTCTCCGAAATACCTCGGCCAAAACCATAGCCAAAGAGCTATCTCTTGTTTTTAGCCGGGTGGGTATTTGTAAAGAACTGCTTACGGACCAAGGTACACCCTTTATGTCCCGGGTTATGAAAGAGCTGTGTAAATTGTTCAAAGTGACGCAATTGCGTACGTCTGTGTATCACCCCCAAACCGATGGGCTGGTTGAAAGATTCAACAAAACCCTAAAACAAATGTTGAAGAAAGTGGTGGATAGAGATGGAAAGGATTGGGACTGTCTACTTCCTTATTTGATGTTTGCTATTAGGGAGGTGCCCCAATCCTCTACGGGATTCTCCCCCTTTGAGTTACTGTATGGGAGACACCCAAGAGGGCTGTTGGATATTGCCAAGGAAACTTGGGAAAGTGAGAGTTCTCCCCACAGGAGTGTGATTGAGAATGTCGCCCTGATGCAAGATCGAATTGCACAGGTAATGCCCATCGTGAAGGAACATTTGGCCCAAGCGCAGTTGGCACAGCAGAGAGTGTACAACCGTGGAGCCAAGACCCGTACCTTTTCCCCGGGGGATAGGATATTGGTACTTGTCCCTACGGTTGAAAGTAAATTCCTTGCCAAATGGCAAGGCCCCTACGAGATAATGGAAAAAGTGAGCGAAGTGAATTACAAGGTCAGACAACCAGGAAGGCGAAAGCCCGAACAGATCTATCACGTTAATCTGTTGAAAGCCTGGAGGGATAGAGAGTCCCTAGTCGCAGAAACTTGGTCACCAGCTCAAACTGGTTGCGTGATTCCGGAGGTTGGAATAGCAGCCACCTTGTCACAACCCCAACAACAGGAGGTTAAGGAGTTTGTGCTTCGCAACAAGGAGGTGTTCTCTGAGCTGCCGGGACAAACATCTGGGGTAGAGCATGATATTATTACCCCGCCCGGTGAAAGGGTGAAGTTAAAACCCTATCGGATCCCAGAGGCCCGACGGGAGGCAATACGGGAGGAAGTACAGAAAATGCTGAACTTAGGGGTGATAGAGGAGTCCCAAAGTGATTGGTCTAGTCCCATTGTGTTGGTGCCTAAACCGGATGGGAGCTGGCGATTTTGTAACGATTTTCGTCAGTTGAACAAAGTTACAAAATTTGACACCTACCCCATGCCACGTATAGATGAGTTGATCGACCGGCTGGGAACAGCCCGATACATGACGACTCTTGACCTCACAAAAGGGTATTGGCAAATTCCCCTGGCCAAGTCGGCCAAAGAGAAAACCGCATTTGTAACCCCAGACGGGGCATTCCAATATAAGAGAATGCCGTTCGGGTTACAGAATGCGCCGGCCACATTCCAGCGGAAAATGGACCAGATACTGAGGCCCCATCGGAAGTATGCTGCGGCTTACCTGGATGACGTAATTGTCCATAGCACAGATTGGGCCTCACATCTGCCAAAAGTGCAAGCAGTCCTAGACTCTATCCGGGAAGCGGGGTTTACGGCTAACCCCAAGAAGTGTACCATTGGGCAGGAGGAGGCCAAATATCTTGGGTACACCATTGGCAGGGGAGTAATAAAACCCCAACTCAACAAAGTCGAGGCCATCCAGAGTTGGCCACGTCCCAACAGCAAGAAGCAGGTACGAGCCTTTCTGGGAATCGCGGGTTATTATCGGCGCTTCATTCCCCACTTTGCTTCTAAGGCTGTGCCCCTAACCAACCTGACGAAAGGGAAAGGGTCGGTCATGATTAAATGGACCCCCGAGGCTGAGGCAGCATTCCAATTCTTGAAACAAGCCTTGTGTAGCCAGCCAGTGTTGTACTCACCCGACTTCTCTAAAGACTTTGTCGTACAAAGTGATGCGTCAGATGTGGGGTTAGGAGCAGTATTGTCCCAGGTCTGGAACGGGGAAGAGCACCCAGTCATTTACCTCAGCAGGAAGTTGAAGTCCCATGAGGTAAATTACGCCACGGTTGAAAAGGAGTGTTTAGCGGTGAAGTGGGCTCTAGATTCCCTTCGGTACTATCTGCTAGGTAGGCACTTTGACATGGTTACGGATCACGCTCCGTTAAAGTGGATGGCTCAAAACAAGGAGACAAATAGAAGAGTAAATAGGTGGTTCCTGGCCCTACAGGATCTCAACTTCACAGTAAAGCATCGCCCTGGCGTTCAAATGGGGAATGTGGATGCTTTGTCTCGAGTACATGAATGCCTGATTGCTGGTGTTCCAACCCCAAGGTTAAAACAAGAGGGGGGGTATGTGACAGCAGGAAGGTAAAGTCACCTGGTTGCATCCAGGGGGGTAGGTATATTTCTCCCAGATTCAGGCTTTATGCCGACTTATACAACTAGGGAGAGAGTTGATAAAGCCCAGCTGAGGCTAGTGGGCTCATGGATGATTCATACCTCTAGGGAGAGGGCTGGGCGTCGTGCAGGCAGGGAGTTGATGAGACCAGCTGAAGCTTGTCAGCTCGTTTAAGGCCTCTATAAAAACTCCCAGGTTCATTAGGTGTTTGCTCATGCCTGGACCCAGACCTGTGTGGACTGTCTAGGGAGAGTGAACCCCTGTGCGGTGAGACAAAGCCTGTGTGGCTATTTGTTTGGACATTTACTAAACCAGGGACTTAGGGACTAGGACAGCACCAGGCTGATCCCAGTTGTTAGTTAGGGAAACCTGCATGTTTAGTCAGAGGTCAAGCTGGCCAGGATTTATTTTGTTTATGTTTCTTTTTGCTTTGCTGTGTTTTTGTCACTGTAAATAGAGAAATAAACCGCACCTTTTGATCTGGAAAACCACAACCTCCGTCTGCTGGGCCTGTTTTTGTGTGGGGAGCCCATCCAGGGGGTCACACACACCCGCTACCGAGCCAACCCCCTCACAATATATATGTGTGTGTGTGTATATATATATATACACACACACACTATATATATTTATATATATATATATATATATATATATATTTATTATGTGTACAGAAATTAAAATAAACAAGTGTGTGTGTGTATGTATATATATATATATATATATATATATATACACAGACAACCCCCCTCCTTTATTATAGTGTGTGTACAAACAGCAGAATTCAGTGTTTCTATAAGAATATTGCTTGTACATGTAGCGGGGGTTTAAATTTAGGGGGATACACCTGGGTGGTAGTATGACCCAGGTGTGTATAAATCATGAAAGGATTTAGACCATTGTTAATTCGTGGAGGACTTGGTGGTGTGTTGTTCTCCTTGAACTGTGGGTGGCGGGGTTCCCACAGGTCTAAGGTAGATTCACTGCCGCAGTGCTGGCCTTTTTGTCCCCTGTCAGCGATGGTATGGCGAGGGCGGGGAACCCACCGTGACGTCGCGGGAGGAGATAAAGGGGAGAGACGCCCTCACCACAAGGTCTTTTCCTGCATCGCGCGCCCAGGCACCTTCGGCCTGGGTGAGGGCGGTTCGGAGTTCCGGCCCAGGCGCCCTAGGCCTGGTCGGAGCAGAGTTGGCGTCCATCCCAGGCACCTTCAGCCTGGGGTGAGGTACTAAACCGGAGGCCTGGGGCCCGGTGACTTTGACTGGGTCCCGCAAGGGCGGAGGAGTCCAAGGGTCCCTGAGGTGGATGGGGCCCATGTCTGAGGTGAGGAGGGCAGGGAGGTCACCCGTCCGAAGAGTCCGGAGCAGCATCAACCCGGTGACGGATGGGCCTTCGGTAACTCACTTGGAGGGACATCTTCCCCCTGACAGGGGCCACAACGCATCGAAGGTACTCCTATCTGCATTCTATTGGGTCGCTGGTAGACACTCACAAGTTCTAAGTTCTCTCTAGTCAAGGCTATAGTAACCGCTGCTGAAACCACAGTGGTTTAGCGTACAATCAGGATAGTGCCTCGACCTGCTCACCCCACCGTATTGAACTGTTATTGGGTCTCAACCAGTTGGCTGGCAAAGAACTGTTTGATTGTGAATGTGACAATAAAAAAGTGTTGGACCCTAATCGGTGTGTGGGACTCTGGTTGATGGGAGCAAAGGGAAGTGTCAGCACAGCAAGACTTGGTCATTAACTGAAACGCACAGGCCCGAGGAAAATAACTGGTACTGGCCTTCATCTCACTCACTGCCATGGGGAGGACATGGGCCGTAGCGCATCTTACTCTCACGTACAACATACCCCTAGACAAAACGGTTGGAGTGAGGGCGCTACATACATACTATAGATAGAAGGAGGGGAGGAGATGTTTATATAAATAGTGGGCGGCAACTGGAGAGGAAGGGAAACTTGAAAGTGAAAGCAATTTTACAAACTGAAAGTAATTGCAGACTGCTTGAGAAGCACTGAGCTTGTGCGAGATTTGCAAGCCTGGCATCCAGGAAATAATTCATGCAGCCACAGTAAAGATGGCCACAATGTATTTATAATTTATAAACTATCTAAATGCTCTAATAACCTAACTAAACGGACCTTAGTTTACAGACTAACTTTACTAGAATACATTAAGGTTGTGTAGTCTAGGGGTATTTTTAGTTAAAAAGTGTAATTTAGGCCGGAACACCACTTTAAGGTTGAACTCCTTCAGGTTTGTTTGTTACAGGGATCAAGCTGTATACTGGACAATTTTAGTTTTTTAGTTTTTTTTTGGTAGTTTAGTAGTTTCTGGTATAACATCAGTGGTGTTTTTGTTTGACCAATGCCATGGGGTATATGCTAGTTGTGCACCAATGATATTTAGAATGTATTTGTCCTCCTACGGGGAGTTTCCACCTATCTCTCCTCAACTAACTGCTTTTATATGGTTGTCATGTTTTTTTAACCACTATAATGGATAGCAGACTTAAGATACTGTCCTGAAATGTCAGGGGTTTGAACAACAAATTCAAGAGGGCGGCAGTATTCCAATACCTCAAGCAGGTCAAAACACACATCGTCCTCCTCCAGGAGACTCACCTGGAGGGCAGTAAAATATTGTCGTTACGCAAGCACTGGATTCAGAGGGCGGTTCATTCTACTTACGCTATTCTGATAAGTATACAATCCATCAAGTGTTTACAGACTCGGGAGGTCGATATGTGGCGGTCCTTTTAGACGTATCCTTTCATAAAATCCTGCTGGTAAATATATACTTGCCCCCTCCTTTCCAGGTAAAATTGCTATATGATTTGATGGTAACATTTGCTCCTTTTCTCCATCTCCCGATGCTTCTCATAGGGGATTATAATGCTATATTAGACCCGGTGCTGGACTCCTTCAATGCTGCTAGGCCAGCCTTGGTGGACCTCTGCTCCTGGGTGTCTATGGCGGGCCTGACTGAATTGTGGAGATGGAAGCATCCAGGCGTCACGTTGTACTCTCATTTGTCCTCCACTCACAAATCCTCCGCTAGGAGAGATTTGGTGTTTGGCAGCGCTTCCGTCCTACAACATGTGTATGAGTCAGAATATTTGCCTGGGGGTGCATCGGATCACAACCCACTTATGATCACCCTAGCCTTCCCTTCAGGGGGTAAAAAGGGGGGTTGGAGACTATCACCGGGATGGTTGCTGGAAGATCAGGTGACTGCTTACATTCAAAAATCCATGGATACCTACTGGGCAACTAACGAAGGCTCGACCGAGCCCTCTCTAGAGGGGAGTGTATTTCTGCCATAAAATCAGCCAGGAAGGACCATAATCAGGAGAGTGAGCTTCTCATTGCCAATGAGCGAGAGAGTGCCAAAATTCATGCAGACTCTCCCTCGGAGGCCAGCTATGTGTCCTTACTGGAAGCTAGGCGCTCAGTTGCATTACATTTTACAAACCTTGCCCACACTAAGGTGAGACAGAAGGCAGAAACTGTTTTCGCTGAGGGGGACAAGAATGGTAAGCTGTTAGCCAACCTCGCTGCTTAACAAAAGACACCAGTTAGTATCCCTGTGGTGTGGAGTAGGGGGGGGACCCTGGTTACTGACCCAGCAGATATCCTAGAAGAATTTGTACAATATTACTCGTCATTGTACTCGCCCATCCCTTCCTATGACCCTTTGGAATTGGATGAGTTGTTACTGAGCCTTTCCATGCCAAGACTGTCAGACGCAGATGCTGCATTATTAGATGACCCTATTTATGTAGTGGAAATTGAGGCAGCCATGCTTGCCTTCCCCCGACAGAAAGCGCCGGGGCCGGATGGATTCCCTGCGGATTTCTACAGGGTGTATATGTCTCAATTGGCCCCCAAACTAAACATGCTCTTTACACATTGCTGGGAACGGGGAGCCTTGCCGGCATCAATGATGCAGGCCTACATGGTACCCCTCCTGAAACTGGGCGAGGACCCTCTGGAGTGTTCTTTGTATCGCCCTATTGCGTTACTTAATATGGATCTGAAGATCCTTACCAAGGTGCTGGCGTCAAGGTTGGTCAGGGTTATTTCGACCCTGGTAGACATTGACCAGACGGGCTTCATGCCCGGCATGTCAACAGACACAAATCTGAGGAGGTTATTTACACATCTCTAATTGGACACTGCTGAATCTCTGCTCAAGGTAATTGTTTCCATAGACATAGAAAAAGCTTTTGATTCTGTTGACTGGCGGTACATGCACAAGGTATTGGAGGCAATGGGGTTTTGTCCTGGATTCCGTCAATGGATCAAGCTATTGTATAAAAATCCTTGGACGGCAATCCGGCTAGGCATAACAGTTTCTGAATTTTTTTAAAATAGGTAGGGGTACCAGGCAGGGGTGTCCACTTTCCCCGTTCCTTCTTGCATTGATGATGGAACCCATCACCAGGGCACTTAGACAGTCCAGTGAGGTAGGGGAAATTCAAGTTGGATCAATTAAAAAATGTGTGGCAATGTACGCCAATGACTTGCTCCTGTTCCTTAGGGATCCGGGGGCCATCTCTCAGAGCTGGCTTACTGATCTTAGACACGTTTGCCTACTTTTTGGGCCTGCGCGTGAACTGGGGCAAGTCATCTATTCTGCCACTGGGTCCTGAGGCACAGACACTGAAGGATGACGCGTTGCCGCTGCAGTAAGTTTCCTCTATTACTTATCTAGGTGTCAAAATAACTGCTAATGTTCGGGACTACATGACTCTAAACCTCCTCCCGCTTGTGACTAGACTGAAACAAAGAACTCAGGTTTGGAAAAAACTGCCCCTCTCTTTATTGGGGAGAGTTAGCCTAATTAAAATGATCTTTTACCTGTAGTATTATACTTTCTGCGTCACTCTCCCATGTGGGTCCCCAAAGCTTTTTTTTAACAAACTAAAAAGTATAATAGGATCCTTTCTCTGGTCCCCACAGTCGCCTTAATATTAAAGTCCTTCAGGAGCCGTGGGGGAAGGGGGGCTTGACAAATAAAAGTATTATCTGGCAGGCCAGATGGTGTTTGCCAGGCGCTGGCTGCTGGCGGATGACGGAGACTCTGCCCCGGTTCTGGAAGCGGGAACACTTGGGGTCCTATGAAAGCCTACGTCTGGCCCTCTACAGGGGCCCAAAATCCAGTCTACCCTTAACTGTTTCGATGAAAGCCACCATTCGGGCATGGGAGGCCACCACCACCCTGATGTCACCTGCCTATCTGGGAGTCACGCCCTCGGCCCCGCTGTGGTTGAACCCTAATTTACCAAACTTCTGCTCCCTCCCGGATCCCATGATATGGGCCTGTGGGGGTGTCAAGGTGTTGTAGGATATCACTAGAGAGGGGATCTTATTACCTTTGATCAGCTGAAGGCCAGGCATAACCTGCCAAACTTGATCTTCTTTCACTATCTGCAGCTGAGCCACGCTTTTCGGGCGCAGTTCAGTGGCCGAAGAGATGAGTTCCCTCCCTTAGCACTAGAGATCCTCTTGAAGGATGAGGACCTAGCCAAACCCCTGTCTACTGTTTACAAATCTTTATTAAAAAAAACGCCCCAGGGGGTGTCTAGATGTAGAGAGCGGTGGGAGAGGGAAATTCTGGACATACAAGGGGAGGATTGGGAGGATATGTGCTATCACCCTTTCCAACATTTGGTCTCCGCCAGAGACAGTCTAATACAGTTCAAATTTCTGCATCGCATTTATTTTAACCCAGCCAGGCTGTCCCGTATCTATCCATCCTCTAGCAGTCAATGCTGGAGGTGCACACATTCCCCGGCAGATTCGGAACATATTTTCTGGACATGCCCACAAATTCTGGTCCGGGGTAACGGGTTGCCTGTTGAAGGTGCTTGGCATTCAGGTCCCTCTGACTTCTAGGGTTTACCTCATAGGGTTGGTGGAGGAGGTAGTTCCATCCTTGGCGCACCGCACATTCCTGAATATTGGGTAATTTTATGGCAGAAAGGCTATCTTATTGAAGTGAAAGAATTACAATGCTCCCACGCTATCATTCTGGAAGGGACTGGTTAATTCAGTTATACATCTTTATAATATAAGGCTACATACAGGGCAAGAGGCACGATCGGGGAGGAAATGGGAGGAGTAGACGTGTGAGGAGAGCGCTCCCACACACCCCGGCCACGCAAAGCGACGCATCGCCCCATGAGGTGAACGCCTGTCAGCTGGGAGAAGCGAGAGAGAGGCGAGTTGTGAGGAGAGGAGGCATACGGCTAAACAGTTAATCTATTGCCGCGGACAGCACAGCCCACCGGCAGACCGGCAAAACTAAATTTTCGCTGCGGGTCCCACTGAGGGTCGGATGGCGACACGGAGACGAGCCGCACTACAGCCTGTAGGAGGAGACGGCAGAAGCCCGATAGGCGGGATCAGATCGTACCTCACAGCACCGGCAATGGAGAATGGAGGTTGTGACGGGGGGAGCCAGCTGAGAGCAGGTCGGGGTACACCGAATGGAAGCCCCTACATCAGCAGGCCTGGATGGAGCCCCCCCGGGGCGGGGCACGGAAGCCGGACGACAGGAGGAGGAGGAGAGCAGATGGTCAGAAGGGGACTGCGGAGGTCAGAGAAGGACCTGAGGACATCAAAAGGTGCAGAGGCAAAGCGGGGAAGCGGGGACAGAAGAAGTACATCAGCAGAGACATTGTATGCCCCACACATACCCCATGCCCCGTGTAACCTAGAGAATGCAATAGTAGAAGGGGGGAGTCAGGTGGTGAACAGTGGAGGGGAGACACAAGGACTGCAGCAAAGGACTACTAAGGAAGTAATAACCCCCACTAACCACACTTATCCCACCATACCTTCAATGGAGATAGTGGCCCCCGCAGCTCCCATAGGCTTTCTGGACTCGGGCACAAAGCAGGAATTGGAAATAGGTGATGCAGCTGGGCCAAATGCTGGGCTGAATGCTGAGGGTGGTATTGTGATGTGCATGGGGGAGGAAGGTGAGGAGGAAGGAAGGAGAGAGGATATAGGAGCAGCAGGAGCATTGGAGAAAAAGTGGGATGATCGGGACATTAGGGATCTCATAAAAGAGCTCATAGAAACCCTACCCTCAAAAACATATATACAGCAGCTCATATCTACAGTAGAGAGATCCTGCAAACAAGCAGTAGAGGAGCTGAGGGAAGAGGTCACGGCGGTAGGAAACAGAGTAGAAAGCCTGGAGTATAATCAAGAAGAGATAATACATGCAGTAGAAAATATGCAGGACACAGTAAAACATCAGGAGGAAATGATGAACACATATAGAGATCAATTGGATGATCATGAAAATAGGGACCGCCACCAAAATTTTAAGATACATGACCTTCCCAAGAAATATCAGGGAGAGGAGCTGTTAATATCAGTACAACATTTATTTCAACAAATTAGAGGATCAAAGGAATTAGAACCGGTGGAAATAGAGCGAGTGCATCGTATCACCCCACCACCATCTAGCCAAAATAAAAACAGGCCAAGAGATGTGATATGCAGATTACACAAATATTCAGTGAAAGAAGGAATAATGAGGGCAGCGCGAGATATACCGAAGATTGAGTATGAAGGAGATCAAATTGCAATATTTCCCGACATAACACGACGAACATTGATGCAGCGAAGAACGGTGCGCCCACTGTTAGAAAGTATGTGGAGGCTAAACATCAGATATCGTTGGGGGTTTCCATTTAAATTGATAGCGACACATGAAGGGAAGACTGCAACATTACGAACCAAGGATGATTTAAAATCATTTGTGGATACTTTGAATCTGCCTACCATGCCCCCCATGGATTTCCCTGATTGGAGAACATTTAAGGAGAATCCCCCACTGAAAAATATGGAACCATGGTCCCGCATCCCAGAGAGAGATCAACAATGGCCAGAGTACACAACCAGCAAGTATAAAGCTGGGGAACATCTATAAAAATTGAGAGGGTGGGGGGGATAAAATGAAATATTTCCCTCTCACGGACCTCTCTGTATAAGAGATAATTATATATATATATAGACTGAGTCCCAATATCTCTCACCCCCCCCCTTCCCTCTCCCCCTTTCCTCTTCCCCTAGATTTTTCCCCTCCCCCACTTCCCCTTCCCCACTCCATAGGTTTTTCCCCCTTTTTTTTTTCTCTTTTTATGTGATTTTCCTGTGTTATATTACTATATTGCTATATTGCTATATTGTTGGGCTGGGGATCTTGGTGTTGGGGGGGGGGTATGTATGGAGAGATTACACAGATAATATAGAAAACTAGGCCCGGGGACATAGAGGTTAAACACTCCCAAGTACTCTTGAGAGTAAGTAGGTAGGTCCCGATAGGGACTGTTTAAACTGCGGAATGCAGTTAGGAGGGAGGGCTCGGGAGGGTCGGGTAATACCCATATGGTCTCAACCACCTAGTAGATGGTACACTCTAACAATAACAGGAGTGATATATTGTATTTATGATGTGATGTATGATGTATGTTGTAAGTGGCATGTTGTAGCAGGTTGTGGAATATTCAGAAATAGGTTAACCTTAATTTGTCCCCCTGAGGAGGAGGATATCAAAGGAAAGGGAGATGGCTAATGCATTAAAAATAATCACATATAACGTAAGGGGCCTAAGCTCCCCAAATAAGAGGGGGAGGTTATGGCAGGAACTGAAACATTATGCAGTGGATGTTGTGTTTATGCAGGAGACGCATTTCCTGTCAGAGAAGATACCTAGACTGCCACAGGAACTATTTAACCAATGGTTCCATGCAGTATCACCAGTGGCAAGGTCTAGGGGGGTAATCATAGCCCTGGGGAAGGGATGTCCTTTAAACCCAATAGCAACACAGATAGACCCAGAGGGAAGGTATCTCTTTATCAAGGGCATGCTATATGGATGCTGTCATACGTTGGCAGCCATCTATGCCCCTAATGTAGGCACAGTGGAATTTATAGAGAAAACTATGAAAAAATTGAATCTGTTTAAGGAGGGATGCGTAATAGTAGGAGGAGATTTCAATGTAATACTGGATCCTGAATTAGATACAACAGCAGGAAAATCAGCACTATCATTCAGAGCCCTCAGACAACTAAAAAAAAACCTTCAATCTTATCATATGGTTGATAGCTGGAGGGCTTTAAATGCGGGGATAAGGGACTACAGCTATTACTCTAAAACACACAAAGTATACTCGAGGCTAGACCTATTCCTGGTGGATCAGTATTACCTTGAAAAAGTAAAAACAGTTCGGATAGGACAAATAACAATATCTGATCATGCCCCAGTGATGTTGATATTTATCCCAGTAAAGGCAGGCTACCAGGAAAGAACATGGAGATTAAATGAGTCCCTGTTAGATGATAAATACAGTAGGGGATGTCCCAGAAAAAACAATATGGGAAGCCCACAAAGCAGTCATCAGAGGGGAGCTAATAGCCCATGGATCCCCGAATCAAAAAAAAAAAAAAGAAGGAGATGGATGATCTATTGGGAGAGATACGGGACTGGGCGGATAAACATAAGAGGGGCTATGACCCAGAGGTAGACATAAGGTTGGGACTATTGAGGGATAAGCTTTCCACCTGCTTAGATAGGAAAGCCAAGGATAAATACAGATTTATGGCACCACTTTTATGAACATGGGAATAAATGCGGTAAATTATTGGCGAGGCAGTTGAAAAAGCAACAAGAGCTATCCCATGTCCATGAAATAAGAGTTAATAACAACCAGATAATGGATACAAAACTAATAGCTGAGGAATTTAAACAATCCTATACAAGCTTATATAATATTGAACCAATAGAAACAATAGAAACAATAACCGAAAGAGAGAAACAAATAGAGGAAATAAAAGAATATATAAAAAATTCAGAATTACCATCTCTTTCCTTGGAGGCGGTGGAAAGACTGGAGGAAAATATCACCATAGATGAAATAAAAAAGGCAATAGGGGAACTACCCTGGACCAGATGGTATAACAAATGCATACTATAAAAAATTCTCGGAAACACTGATAACACCTCTATGTAACTATCTTAATAAAATTAGAATAAATAACCCTCCACATCCCGAAGCATTACTGGCACATGTGGTTGTCATCCCAAAACCTGGGAAGGATCCCCAGTATTGCGCAAACTACAGGCCTATTTTCCTCTTGAATACAGACATCAAAATACTATCAAAAATAATAGCAAAAAGACTACAGGACAAAATAATAAAACTGATTCATCTAGATCAGACAGGCTTTGTGATGGGCCGGGAGACTAAGGATAGTACCATCCGGGCTCTGCATCTACTTCATTGGATGCAGAAGGGGCCCAATATAGAACCAAAAGTAGCCCTATCAATGGATGCCGAAAAGGCATTCGATCAGGTGAATTGGACATATATGATGGAAGTACTGAGGGAGATAGGCCTGAAGGAGCGGATGATGGGATGGATAACTGCATTGTGTCATGGATATGCATTAATGTCTGTCTGCCATCTTACCTTCCTCCTCATGTGTTCATCTAGAGACCAGACCTCCTTCACCTGGCTTCCTTTATAATCTCCTCCCAGCCTGACTCCACCCCAGGCCCTATCACTGAACACTATATTAACCTGTGCACTGCAAGCCTGCTTTGCTGATCAACGTGTTTGTTAGGCATTGTGTGTTTGGGTTCCTGCCTGCCGTGTGCTACGTCTGTCTCTCTGTTACGTTATTGGCTTGTCCCCGACCATCCCTGTCTGCTCGTGACCCTTGACCTTCGGCTCGTTCTTCGTTATCCTTGTCTGCTTGTGGCCCCTGACCTT
The DNA here is from genome assembly GCA_029206835.1 of Rana muscosa. Classification (NCBI taxonomy): domain Eukaryota; kingdom Metazoa; phylum Chordata; class Amphibia; order Anura; family Ranidae; genus Rana; species Rana muscosa. The sequence goes on along the minus strand of CM055127.1, from coordinate 9,254,778 downwards.
CGGCTTGTTATTCGGTTCTCTCTATCGTGTGCTGCTGCTTCCCCTTATCCTACGGGGCGTGAGCTAGGAAACTCCAGGGGCCGCGACCTGGTCCCAGCCTGCAGCGTAACATCCTCACCACTAGAGGCCCTGGAGAAGACCAGCTGGGTCTTAGACTCCGCGCCCTGGGGAATCTTGGCTCTCGCTTCCGTTGGGATCCCGGTTGTGCTCCTCTGGTCCCGCTTTCCACAACCACCCAGTTTCCTATCCACAGAAGCCAGCCATAGGGTTCACTACCTCGCGGTGCACTCCTGTCCCCCTACGGTGTGCATCTGTCACCTGGCCACAGGTGACCCTGACAGTTTGATCAGCCATGAACCCGGCTGACATCCCGCTTCCCGCGGATGATCCATTGCAGGGCATAGTTCGCAGACTTGAGACCCAGGAATCAAATCAGACCCAGGTGATGCGATTCCTCCAGGATCTGGCTTCTCGATTCGAGCAGCTTCAGGTCTCCTTGGGAACCCCGAATCCGCAACCCCAAGTACAACCAGCGGCTGTACCTATCGCACCAGTCGCAGCCTCACACTCACTAAGATTGCCAGCTCCGTTCCGTTTCTCTGGGGACTCCAAGGCCTGCAGGGGGTTTCTCAGCCAATGCACTATTCATTTTGAGCTTCAGCCTCAAAGCTTCCTATCTGACCGGGCTAAGGTAGCCTATATCATTTCCCTCCTCTCCGGTGAAGCTTTGGCCTGGGCTGCCCCCCTGTGGGAGAGGAACGATCCGGTGGTTTCCAGTCTGTCCGAATTCTTGAAGCTCTTTCGTAATATCTTCGAAGAGCCGGCTCGGGCTTCTTCAGCGGCTAGTGCTGTCTTACGTCTTCGCCAAGAATCTAGTTCAGTGGGGCAATATGCTCTTCAGTTCCGTATCCACACAGCTGAATTGAGCTGGAATAATGAGGCCCTGGTCGCTACCTTTTTACATGGCCTCTCTGACCGAGTGAAAGACGAATTAGCGGGAAGAGCCATTCCCGTCGGTCTGGACGATGTAATTTCATTATGCAACCAGATCGACATTCGTTTTCAAGAGAGGTCCTTAGAAAAAAGACGCCAGCACTCTCTGGGTCCTAGCCAGTCTGAGCTCCCCTCCCTTCATTCCGTGGAGCATCCTCTACCTGCTGAAGAACCTATGCAGCTGGGCCGGACCAGACTAACCCCCGAAGAACGTGCTAGGCGCAGAACTCTGGGCTTGTGCCTCTATTGTGGGGGCAAGGGTCATTTTCGTGACTCCTGCTCGCTTCGTCCGGGAAACGCTCGGGTCTAATACATTTGGAAGGTGGAGTATTGGACCCAGAAACATCACCTTCTCGCCTGCTCTTGCCGGTGTCCCTTCATGTAGGCACTTCTCCTCAGTCAACCCTTGCATACCTGGATTCCGGGGCTGCCGGCAATTTCATGGATTGGAGAACTGCTTCTTCTATGAAGCTTACCCTTTCACCTCTCACTACCCCATTGGTAGTCTCGGCAATTGATGGCACTGTTCTCCCAGGGGGCCCTATTCGCTTCCAGACGCTACCCATTAGGATGTCGGTAGGGATTCTCCACCAGGAGTGGATATCCTTTCTTATTCTACCCAAGGCCTCTACCCCAGTTGTATTGGGCCTCCCTTGGCTACAGCTCCACTCTCCACATGTGGACTGGGTCTCTGGGCAGATCCTGGCCTGGGGTTCCTCATGTTTCTCGTCGTGTCTTCTCAAGGTGACCCCCAAGGAGAGTCTTCCGGTTGCTGCCACTTCTGTTTCTTCTGATCTTCCCGCCGCATACAGCGATTACCGGGATGTGTTCTGTAAAAAATCAGCTGAGGTGCTTCCTCCCCACAGGTCTTTTGACTGTGCTATTGATCTTGTCCCCGGAGCAACTCTACCCAGGGGTCGTACCTACCCTCTGTCCATCCCAGAGACCCAGGCCATGTCGGAGTATGTAGCAGAGAATCTGGAGAGAGGGTTCATCCGGAAATCCTCATCGCCTGCGGGGGCAGGGTTCTTTTTTGTTGCCAAAAAGGATGGTACCTTAAGACCCTGCATCGATTATCGGGGTTTAAATGCGGTTACTATTAAAAATCGATACCCCTTACCCTTAATATCTGAGCTATTCGATAGGTTGAAGGGTGCCTCCATTTTCACCAAGTTGGATCTCAGAGGCGCGTACAATCTCATTCGAATACGGGAGGGTGACGAATGGAAGACTGCATTTAACACTAGAGACGGGCATTACGAATATCTGGTGATGCCTTTTGGTCTGTGTAATGCTCCAGCCGTGTTTCAAAACTTTGTCAATGAAATCTTCAGAGATCTGCTGTACCAGTTTGTTGTCATCTATCTGGATGACATTCTGATCTTTTCTGAAAATCTGCTCGTCCACAGAAACCATGTCCGCACTGTACTTCAACGTCTTAGAGAGAACAATCTCTATGCCAAGCTGGAGAAATGTTCCTTTGAATGTTCTGAGGTCCTGTTTTTGGGGTGCTTTGTCTCATGTTCGGGGCTTCGTATGGACCCTGGGAAGGTCTTGGCTATCACCAACTGGCCTCTTCCTGCTAGCCTCAAGGCCACACAGCGCTTTCTTGGCTTCACTAATTATTATAGGCAGTTCATAAGGAATTACTCTTCCATTGCCGCGCCTATTATCGCTTTGACCAAGAAGGGTGTGAATGCCAGAGACTGGCCTCCCGAAGCTGTCTCTGCATTTCACAACCTGAAACAGGCCTTTGTTTCTGGCCCCCTCTTGAGGAGACCAAATCCTGGGAATGCATTTTTTATTGAAGTGGACGCTTCCTCAATGGGGGTGGGAGCTGTGCTTCTTCAAATCTTTGAGAAGAGACGCCAACCATGTGCGTTCTTCTCCAAAAAAAATTCTCAGGCAGAGAGGAATTATGCCATCGGTGATCGGGAACTTCTCGCAATTAAATTGGCGTTAGAGGAGTGGCGTCATCTCTTGGAGGGTTCCCCTCACTCCATAACGATCTTTACCGATCACAAGAATTTACAGTATCTACAGAATGCTAAACGTCTGAATCCTAGACAGGCCAGGTGGAGTCTCTTCTTTGCCCGTTTTAATTTCACGATTACCTACAAACCTGGTTCCTGCAACGGTCGGGCTGATGCGCTCTCTAGGTCATTTGACACTTTGGACGAGGAGTCCGCCCCTGAACCTGAGCCGATCATTCCCACCTCATGCATTGTTGCCCACTCTACCACCCTGAAGTCTAAAATTCCGCCTGGTAAGACCTTTGTCCCCACTGAGCTAAGAGCTAAGATCCTTCGTTGGGGACATGATTCCAAGGTGGCAGGGCATTCTGGATTCCTCCGATCCTTCCTACTCATCAGTCGTCACTACTGGTGGCCTAATCTCCGCTCAGACGTCAAAGACTACGTTAAAGCTTGTCATGTCTGTGCTCAGTCCAAATCCTCCACACAAGCTCCTGCTGGTCTCCTCATGCCCTTGCCTATTCCTAAGGAACCCTGGGCCCATATTGCCATGGATTTTATCACCGATCTCCCACTGTCTGAGAATAATACAGTCATTTGGGTGGTAATCGATCGATTCTCCAAGATGGCTCATTTTGTTCCTCTTCCTGGTCTTCCTTCTGCCCCTGCCTTGGTTCCCATTTTCATTCGAGAAATTCTCCGCCTACATGGGGTCCCTTCTCATATTGTTTCCGACAGGGGTGTCCAATTCACGTCTCGTTTTTGGAGAGCCTTTTGCAAATCCCTCAATATTGTCTTGGATTTTTCTTCTTCTTACCATCCCCAATCCAATGGACAGACTGAGAGGGTTAATCAGGAGTTAGAGGTCTTTCTTCGCACCTTTGTGTCTTCTCACCATGACGATTGGTCCTCTCTACTCCCGTGGGCAGAATTCTCCCATAACAATCATGTGAATACCAGTTCGCAGAAGACACCCTTTTTCACAGTTTATGGAAAACACCCTCAACTTCCTCTTCCTATGATCTGTTCTCCAGACATTCCAGCTTTGGCTTCGGTTCAGGAGTCTCTCAATTCCGTTTGGGGTCACGTTCATGATTCCCTCCGGGCAGCTGCTGAAAAATTCAAAGGCTTTGCCGACCGCCGCAGGCGTAAACCGCCTTCTCTTCAGCCAGGGGACAAAGTCTGGCTCTCTACCAGGAACATCAAGCTCCGAGTTCCTTCTCTGAAGTTTGCTCCACGATTCATCGGTCCATACACGGTAACTGCTAAACTGAATCCGGTTTGTTTCAAACTCCAGATTCCTAAGAGCCTTAAAATCACTAACTCCTTTCATGTTGCTCTTCTAAAGCCTTTAGTCCTCAATAAATTCTCTCGTCCTCTTCCTACCGTGGCGCCTGTCTCGGAGGATAATCAGGAGTACGAGATCAGTCAAATTCTGGACTCCCGACTCTGTAAAGGCGTTCTTCAGTACCTCGTTCATTGGAAAGGGTTTGGTCCTGAGGAGAGGTCTTGGATCACTGCATCTGAGGTCTTTGCACCTCGTCTGTTAAAGGAGTTCCATCTGAAGTTTCCCTCTAAACCTGGGCCCAGGCGGGGAAGGGGGAGGCCTCGTAAGAGGGAGGGTACTGTCATGGATATGCATTAATGTCTGTCTGCCATCTTACCTTCCTCCTCATGTGTTCATCTAGAGACCAGACCTCCTTCACCTGGCTTCCTTTATAATCTCCTCCCAGCCTGACTCCACCCCAGGCCCTATCACTGAACACTATATTAACCTGTGCACTGCAAGCCTGCTTTGCTGATCAACGTGTTTGTTAGGCATTGTGTGTTTTGGTTCCTGCCTGCCGTGTGCTACGTCTGTCTCTCTGTTACGTTATTGGCTTGTCCCCGACCATCCCTGTCTGCTCGTGACCCTTGACCTTCGGCTCGTTCTTCGTTATCCTTGTCTGCTTGTGGCCCCTGACCTTCGGCTTGTTATTCGGTTCTCTCTATCGTGTGCTGCTGCTTCCCCTTATCCTACGGGGCGTGAGCTAGGAAACTCCAGGGGCCGCGACCTGGTCCCAGCCTGCAGCGTAACATCCTCACCACTAGAGGCCCTGGAGAAGACCAGCTGGGTCTTAGACTCCGCGCCCTGGGGAATCTTGGCTCTCGCTTCCGTTGGGATCCCGGTTGTGCTCCTCTGGTCCCGCTTTCCACAACCACCCAGTTTCCTATCCACAGAAGCCAGCCATAGGGTTCACTACCTCGCGGTGCACTCCTGTCCCCCTACGGTGTGCATCTGTCACCTGGCCACAGGTGACCCTGACACATTGTACACAAACCCGAAAGCCAAGGTCAAGGTAAACGGAACCCTGTCGAGGAGCTTTGATATTAGCAATGGCACACGACAGGGATGCCCTCTGTCACCAATACTGTTTGCCCTGACCCTGGAACCACTCCTTTGCAGAGTAAGGGCAAATAGAAGAATAATAGGAGTGAAAATAGGCCAAAGAGAACACAAAGTGTCAGCATACGCGGACAATTTATTATTTTTCCTAGCAAAACCACAGGAATCCATATCGGTATTGATGAAAGAAATAGAGAGATATGGGAAATTATCCAATTTCAAAGTAAATATAGAGAAATCTATAATACTCCCTAGTCATGTACCCTCATTGACAATAAAAAAGCTACGAGAAATCTATCCAATGGTCTGGAAAAAAGACTCGTTATATTATCTAGGAGTACATATAACAGCCGATAAAAAATTGATGTACGAACTTAATTACGAAAACTTAGTTACCGAAATTATAGAGGATCTACATAGATGGAGAGACCATACATTAACTTGGTTTGGCAGGATGAGCACCTTGAAGATGAATGTGCTACCAAGACTAATATACATTTTGAGTACGGTACCCATGGCATTACCCCAAACTTTCTTTAAAAAAATTCGTAGAGCGTTTATCTCCTTTATTTGGAAGGATGGGAACGCGAGAATAGCATATAATATACTGTGCAAAAAGATAGGAGAAGGGGGAATGGGACTCCCAGATATATTCAACTACTACAAAGCGATGGCACTAGTCCGAATAACGAACTGGTGCCACGATGCGCCCACTAGGGCATGGGTTTCGATGGAGGGAAGTATGGCCGGTAGGAAACTAGCCGGGGCACCATGGATACCCATGAAGTCAAGGGGGCTGTCAAAATGGACATCACCTTTGACATTAAATACGTTAGCAGTATGGGATAGAATGAATAAAACTGGTAAATATGCACCTAGAACATCTCCCTTAGCTCCATTAGGAGGGTATCCATGGTTCCCACCTGGGCAGGAGAGGGGGGCCTTGGGCCCCTGGGAATCTAACGATAATACAATGTGCGCACGGTATGCCCCGAGCGGCCATCTGATGTCACAATCAGAGTTGATAGCATCACAGGGAAATATGGTGATGGCAGGATGGAGATATGGCCAAATAAACAACTTCCTTAATAAACTAGAACCTAAGATTAGGGCACTGGACTCATTGACAACGTACGAGGCAGTGTGTGTGAGGAGAGGGGAGCCTCAGAACATGCTGTCACGGATGTATAAATTAGTTCTGAGCGAAAAAAAAAAAGCATAACCCCTTATTTCATCAGGGAATGGGAAAAGGAATTGGGACAAACATTTACCACAATACAAAAAAAAAGATTTATGGAAATGACACACTCGTCTTCCATATGCTCTTCCACCAAAGAAATGTCATATACGTTTATGACCAGATGGTACCGAACACCGATGAGAATAGCACAAATATACCCGACAGCAGATGCCCAATGCTGAATGTAAGGAGCAGGGTACCCATATTTGGTGGTCCTGCCCAAAGATAAGGAAATTTTGGGATGAGGTAATCCCGTGGATCAGGAAAATAGCTAAAATATCTATAGACCCAACACCCATGCATATCTTGTTCCATGGAACTACCGGCCCAGTAAAAGAATATAAAAATAGCATAACACCACATCTACTGAATGCAGCCAAAATATTAATCCCCAAGTACTGGAAAAAAGAAGAATCTCCCTCCATTAAAGACTGGAAGAGGGAAGTGGAGATAATAATGGAAGCAGAAAGGTGGATACATAAAATACAAGACCAACAAAGGAAATATAGAGAAATATGGAAGGGCTGGAGAACCTTTGCACCAGAGATAGAAAGAGCTTAGGTCTTCTATTACCTTCTATCTTCTGAAAGGTGAGGGTAGGACATATGATATAGATATTGGGTAAACCACAACAGTATTAAAATGTATTGATAAGTATGGTAGAATTGGAGGGGTTGGAATCTCCCCCTCTGCCACCTCACCACTAGTTCCCTAAAAAATTTTTTTTTTTTTTTAAAGTATTATACACGGAGAGGGTGGAGCACGGTGTCAAATTAGGACACTTTAACCAAAGAGGGAAATACATGACACACTAAACACAAAGGAAATAGAACGGAATATACCAAAGAAGAATGGGTAATAATGTTGAGCACATTAAATGTACAGGAGGGTGGAACACACTTAAGAAGAATGGGTAATAATCTTAAGCACATTAAACTCACAGGAGGGGGGGAGGGTGGGGGGGTTTCCTCTTAAAGGGAAAGAGAAGGGAAAAAGAAAGGGAAAGAAAAAGAAAATATATATTTTATTTATTTATTTATTTTTTTGAAAGTATTTTACACGGAGAGGGTTGAGCACGGCGTTAAATAGGATAAATTAACTAAAGAGGGAAATACATGACACACTAAACACAAAGGAAACAGAATGGAATATACCAAAGAAAATGGGTAATAATGCTAAGCACATTAAACTTACAGGAGGGTGGAACACACTTAAGAAGAATGGGTAATAATGTTAAGCACATTAAATTTACAGGAGGGGGTGGGGGTTTCCTCTGGGGTATCTTTTTTTTTTTTTCCCCTTGCGAAGAATGGGGCTGGGAAAGAGCGCTGAGGCAAAATGGCAACGGGGGAGTGACCAAAGGGAAACTGAATGTATGAAGTATGATAAGGAAGGTGAAATGTTGTTAAATGTTGTTCTTATTGTTATGTAAACAAAATCTTTAATAAAAGTTGAATTATAAAAATAAAAAAAGAGGCTGTGAGAAAAAGTTTAAAAGAGTTTGGTAGGCATAGGCATGGCTTGACTCATCGGGCTAATATAACAAAGGTATACAAGAGGTTGGGCAGGTTTTTAATGCATGTGGCTCTGCTAATTTATAACTGGCCTTTGTCTCCCCCCCTGGGGTTCCCAAGAGTAATATTATCTTACTGAGGATTGTAGATAGTTGTTGTAGGAGGACAAAATATAACCATATTAGGCATAAGGTGCATGTTTATGTGATTTTCAGAGTTTGGCAGTTGGTCAGGTTAAGGGGTGGGGGGGAGGGGAAAAGGAGTTAGGTTGAACTATGTTAGTTCTCAATGGTTGGGCCCTGCGTGGCCACTGTCGGGGTAGGTATGTTGCCTACCTGGCTATTAGTTATTTGTTGTACTGTGCTGTACTGTAAGAAAACTCAATAAAAACCCATTCCACGAGCGGGCACAACTTTGAAGCATGACATGTTGGGTATCAATTTACTCGACGTAACATTATCTTTCACAATATAAAAAAAATTGGGCTAACTTTACTGTTGTATTTTTTTTAATTCAAAAAGGTGTTTTTTTTTCCCAAAAAAAGTGCACTTGTAAGACTGTTGCGCAAATACAGTATGACAAAAAGTATTGCAATGACCGCCATTTTATTCTCTAGGGCAGTGATGGCGAACCTTGGCACCCCAGATGTTTTGGAACTACATTTCCCATGATGCTCAGTTACACTGCAGAGTGCATGAGCATCATGGCAAATGTAGTTCCAAAACATCTGTGGTGCCAAGGTTCGCCTTCACTGCTCTCGGGTGTTAGAAAAGAATATATAATGTTTGGGGGTTCTAAGTAATTTTCTAGTAAAAAAAACAGTTTTTAACTTGTAAACACCAAATCTCAGAAAGAGGCTCGGTCCTTAACCACTTCCCTACCCAGCCATAGACAAATGACGTCCACAGATGGGATCTCCCATCCTGGGTGGACGTCATATGACGTCCTCGGCTTTGTAGGGGGATATCTGAATGATGCCTGCAGCTAGAGGCATCATTCAGATATCCTTTTGAAGTGCCGGCGATTCTGTGCACCATAAGAATGATCATAGCGGCGGTTCCGCCGCTTGATCATTCTTATAGGCGGCGGGAGGGGACACCCCCCCTCCCGCCGCCATCCGGTGCTTCTCCGGGCTCCCCCGTGCGTTCGGGGACCCGGAGCGAATCTTCCGGCATCGTTGGTGGAGTCACGTGATGAGCATAGAGATGACTGGTGACCAGATGGTCACCAGTCATCTCTATGATCGTCGGAGGCCCGGGCGCGATGTGATGACGTCACGCCCGGGTCTCAAATGTAAACAAAGCCGCCATTGCGGCTGTAAGTATGAAATCAGTGAAAAAATTTTCACTGATCTCATGCTTTCCAGCCTGGAGGAGAGATGTGGGGTCTTATTGACCCCGCATCTCTCAATAAAGAGAACCTGTCACACACATTATTTTTACAAGGGATGTTTACATTCCTTGTAATAGGAATAAAAGTGATCAAAAAAAAAAAAGTTAAATCATTGTCAAAAAAAAAAAAAAAAAAGTAAAAAAAAAAAAAAATAATAAAAAAAAAATAATTAAAAAGCCCCTGTCCCCGGTAGCTCGCGATCAGAAGCGAATGCACACGTAAGTCGCCCACATATGTAAACACCGTTCAAACCATGCATGTGAGGTATCGCCGCGTGCGTTAGAGCGCGTGCAACAATTCTAGAACTAGACCTCCTCTGTAATTCTAACCTGGTAACCTGTAAAAAAAATTAAAGCGTCGCCTATGGAGATTTTTAAGTACCGAAGTTTGGCGCCATTCCATGAGTGTGAGCAATTTTAAAGCGTGACATGTTAGGTATCTATTTACTCAGCGTAACATTATCTTTCATATTTTCCCAAAAAATTGGGCTAACTTTACTGTTTTGTTATTTTTTAATTCATGAAACCATTTTTTTTTTTTAAAAAGGCGTTTGAAAAATTATTGCGCAAATATTGTGCAAGAAAAAATGTTGCAATGACCGTCATTTTATTCCCTAGGGTGTCTGCTAAAAAAAACATGTATAATGTTTGGGGGTTCTGAGTAATTTTCTAGCAAAAGAATGATGATTTGTACATGTAGGAGAGAAGTGCCAAAATAGGCCCGGTATTGAATAGGTACAAAAAGCCCTGTATTGAAGTGGTTAAGTGGTTAAAAAAAAAAGAAAATCCAATGCTCTATTTTATTTTGCATTTGGGAAAAATTGGGGTTCCAAGCTTCCAAAGGCACAATTGCAAGGTGGATTAAACAAACTATTGTGGAAGCTTACAAGATTTTAAAAAAGGAATGTCCTTTTTCCCCCATGGCTCATTTCACACAGGCGCTATCGGCTTCTTGGGCAAAGCGAGCTGGAGTGACACCAGAACAAATTTGTCGAGCAGCAACATGGTCAAGCTACTCGACTTTCATGAAGCATTATAGATTGGACCTTATCTCAGCGCAAGTACAAGCGTTTTGAAGAAAAGTCCTCCAAGCGTTAGTCCCCCCCTAATCTGGTAAGTTCTCGTTGATCCTCTCTAGTGCTGTCCTGGACAGCTGACTAGAGAAAAATAGGATTTTTATAAGAGCTTACCTGTAAAATCCTTTTCTTGGAGTACATCGGGACACAGAGCAGCCATAGTAATTACTATGTGGGTTATACGCCACCTATAGGTGAATGGACACTGGTACACTCAAGACAGGAAGTTCCCCCTATATAACCCCTCCCATACAGGGAGTACCTCAGTTTTTGTAGCAAAGCAATATATATATATCCCAATAAGAGGGAAGGGTGTCCCTCTGTGTCCCGTGATGTACTCCAAGAAAAGGATTTTACAGGTAAGCTGTTATAAAAATCCTATTTTATTTATCGTACATCACGGGACACAGAGCAGCCATAGTAACTACTATGTGGGATGTCCCAAAGAAATGCCATCTGAGGGGAGGGAGACACAATAAATTGAGGCTGTCTTCAGATGTGAGAACCTATACTGCTGCCTGCAGTACACTGCGCCCAAAGGCGGCATCCTCTTGCCATTTTACATCCACCTGATAGAATTTTGTGAACGTATGCACTGACGACAAAGTTGCGGCCTTGCAAATCTGAGTCATAGAAGCCTGGTGATGCACTGCCCAAGAAGCACTGAGTGCCCTGGTAGAGTGCACCTTAACCACTTGCCGACCGCGTAACTCACATATACGTCGGCAGAATGGCTCGTGTGGGCAAAGCAATGTACCAGTAAGTTGCTTTGAAAATCCCGCCGGTGGCGCGCACGCTCGCCGCCGTGAGCGTCCGGGACCATACCCGCGGGACCCGCAGACTCGATGTCCGCCGGTGTCCCGCGATCGTGTCAACGTCAGAAGGTATTTCCCTGTTCTGCCTAATTACAGGACACTGATCTACTGCTCCCTGTGATTGGGAGCAGTAATCAATGTCGTGTCACTGGTAGCCCAGCCCCCACACAGTTAGAATCACTCCCTAGGACACACTTCCTCGCCCCCTAGTGGTTAACCCCTTCCCTGCCAGTGTCATTTACATAGTAATCAGTGCATTTTTATAGCACTGATCGCTGTAAAAATGACAATGGTCCCAAAATAGTGTCAAAAGAGTCTGATGTGTCCGCCATAATGTCGCAGTCACGATAAAAATCGCAGATCGCCTCCATTACTAATAAAAATAAATAAATTATAAAAATGCCATAAAACTATCCCTTATTTTGTAGACACTATAACTTTTGCGCAAACCAATCAATATACACTTATTGCAATTTTTTTACCAAAAATATGTAAAATACATATCGGCCTAAACTGAGGAAGAAATTCGTTTTTTATATATTTTTGGGGGATATTTATTATAGCAAAAAGTAAAAAATATTGCTTTTTTTTTTTTAATTGTCGCTCTTTTTTTGTTTATAGCGCAAAAAATAAAAACCTGCAGAGGTGATCAAATACCACCAAAAGAAAGCTCTATTTATGGTAAAAAAGGACGTCAATTTTGTTTGGGTACCACGTCGCACGACCGCGCAATTGTCAGTTAAAGCGACGCAGTGCTGAATCGCAAAATGTGCTCTGATCAGGAAGGAGGTAAATTTTTCTGGGGCTGAAGTGGTTAACTTGAAACGGTGGAACCTTCTTTTTCAGGCCATAAGCTTGAATAATAACCTGACAAGTCCATTTTGAAATAGTCGATTTTGACGCTGCCTGCCCCTTCCTGGGGCCATCTGGCAGCACAAACAAAACATCAGTTTTCCGTATCTGAGCTGTCGCCTTCAGATAGGCTCTTACTGCTCTCACTGCATCGAGAGAGTGCAACAATCTTTCTTCCACAGAACGAGGTTCTGGAAATAAGGAAGGTAGGGCAACATCTTGATTAGATGAAAACCTGACACTACCTTAGGCGGAATCTTGGGTGAGGACGCAACACCACCTTTTCCTCATGAGCAACTAAGTATGGCTCCTTCTTTCTTTTTCAAATATTTTATTAAAGATTGCACAATACAATTCATATAAGTTATACAAGATTTTGAAATTAAGTAGATAAGTGTAGATGGAACCTTTATCTTCTCTACAATTTTTGTACATAAATATGATATAAAAGAAAATCAATTATTGAAAATAAATACATAAGTAATAAGAATCATTAAATGAAATAGTATAATAAAAGAGGGAAGAGAGAGAAAAAAGAAAAAGGTAGGGGGGGAGAAGGGAAAAGAGTAATAATGTAATAAGAAAGCCTATCTTATACCATTTGTAATCAGATTTATCAATAACAAATCGTAAGGAATACATAAGAAAAGGTGAGTAGATCAATTGGGCGTTCTAATAGAAGACAGTCGTGATCAACATAAATCGTATCAGGGGCCAAGGTCCAGCTAGGTGGCTTGGCATGTCCTGATGGTAAAAAGGGTCGTCACTGTCTAAAATGGACAACTATGTGTCAGACTAAAGCCGCAAATGATAGATCAGTGAACTAAATCATCCGTGGTATAAGTATACACTGTTTTATTGAGTAGGAATACATTTTGTTAGCCTCTAATATGTTCGTTAAGGTCAGGGTGACAGGAGGGGAAGAAGTAGAAAGTGGGAAATTTCTCCAGAGAGAGCCAGGAGTTGATGAATATGTGTCTAGATAGGATTAGGGAGTTATTAAAGTATTGTAATGAAGTCAGTACCAGTGCAAGGTCAAAGCCTTGCGGTAAGTGGTGATTTATCCATGGGCTCCAAAGTGCTTCGAATTTAGTAATTTTATCTAAATAGATCGCTTCTGTTTCAGCATGAATCAATGCCTGATTAATTCTATGTTTGACCGGTACAATACTTAAAGTGGAAGTTTTCCATGCGAAAGCAATTGATTGTTTTGCAGCTGTAGTTACATATAACATAAGTTTAAATTGTCGGTTAGTAATGTTTTGGGGCTTACTATTTAAAAGAGCTACCGTTGGATCTGGTTGCAAAGTGGTGCTAAACATGGTGGATAATAGATCAAATATTTTTTTTCCAAAAGGTAAGAACAATGGGACAAGTCCACCAAATATGTAATTGTGTGCCTTTGTCAGTGCAACCTCTAAAGCATTGTGCAGGATATTGTGGGTGGAATTTAGAGATTCTAGCAGGAACTAAGTACCATCTTGTGAGAACCTTGTAATTAGTTTCTAGGGCAGCAATATTTGGCGTTGCTGAGTTTGTTGCTTTCCATATTTGTGGCCAGTTTAAATTTCCAGGTTGGAGATTCAAATCGGATTCCCATTTTGATGTGTATGGTGGAGAATTTTCAGAGATAGGAATCAGTAATTGGCTGTATAGTTCTGAGATTAAGCCTCATCTATGTGGGTCAGAAATGCAGGTGTGTTCAAAAGTCGTGCGGTCATCAGTGAGTAAATTCTGAGGATTGTTTAGCTGTATAAAATTCTTAATTTGTAAGTATCTGAAGGTTTCTGTAGTAGGTAGGTCATAGGTTTCACTAAGTGTGGGGAAGGGGATAATTTCATTTGATTCAATAAATTGGTGTGTTCGTATTAGTCCTTTTTTAGACCAAGTTGAAAAAGAGGATGGGAAGGTCCAGGCCGGATAAAAATCAGGGTTATGCAAAAAGGAGAGAAGAGGGTTATGTAAGGATTGTAGTCCAAATCGGAATTTGAACCCGTCCCAGATAGTCAGACTATGTTTGGTGATTGGATTTGAAATTTTTCGTCGGAGTAAAGGGGGAAGCCATAAGATATTTGCCAATGAAAGAGGGTCGCAATCGGCCGATTCGATCGAAACCCATAGCGGAATTTCCTTAGTGGCATGATATTTAGGGAGTTGGGCAAGTTGGGCAGCATAGTAATATTTGCTAAAGTTGGGTACGCTCAGACGCCCCATATAAATTGCAATACTTTGCGTTGGATGATTCGGAAAAAGTAGGCTGGGACCCGGATTGGAAGTTTTCTAAAAAGATATACAATTTTTGGCAATATGAACATTTTAGCCACAGTTATTCTATATATACCCAACCATGCCAGTGGTAATGTGGACCAATTCTTCATCAATGAGGTAAGTTGTTTTAGTAAAGGTGGGAAGTTTGCTTGATATAAATTAGACGGATCAGCTGTAAATGAGATACCTAGGTAGGTAATATGTGTGTTAGACCAGGTAAAAGGAAGAGAGTCTTGTAGTTCCGTAAGTAATTCTAAAGGGAGTGAAATATTCAGGGCTTTGGATTTTTGGGTTTTTATTTTCAATCCGGAGATCATACTAAATTTAGTAAGTGTGTCTATAAGGTTAGGTGCTGATGTTAAGGGAGACGTGAGAAAAATCAAAATGTCGTCAGCAAACATACATAACTTATGTTGATGTCCACCCAATTCGAGACCTTTAATGTTGATATTCGTACGAATCAGTTGTGCAAGGGGCTCGATCGCTAAAGCGAAAAGGAGTAGGGATAAAGAGCAACCCTTCCTGGTTGCTCTTTCTATTTTTATGGGTTCAGATCGAAATCCTGAGTATAAAACATATGATTTTGGATTAACATAAAGTGATAATAGTCACTGTAGAAAATTTGTGTCATGGATATGCAGTAATGTTTGTCTGTCAGCTTACCATTCCTACCTTATGTGTTCATCTTAGAGGCCAGACCTTTCACCTGGCTTCCTTTATAATCTCCTCCCAGCCTGACTCCACCCCAGGCCCTATCACAGAACACTATATTAACCTGTGCACTGCAAGCCTGCCTTGCTGATCAACGTGTTTGTTTAAGCATTGTGTGTTTGGATTCCTGCCTGCCGTGTGCTACGTCTGTCTCTCTGTTACCGATATTGGCTTGTTCCCGACTATCCCTGTCTGCTTGTGACCCTTGACCTTCGGCTTGTCCTTTGTTTATCCTTGTCTGCTTATGACCCTGACCTTGGCCTTTCCCCTCATTATTCTTGTATCCTGTGCTGCTGATTCCCCTCTTTCCTCCTTACCCTACGAGGCATGAGCTAGGAGACTCTAGGGGTCGCGACCTGGACCTAGCTGCAGCGTAACATCCTCACCACTAGAGGCTCTGGTGAAGACCTGCTGGGTCTTAGACTCCGCGCCCTGGAGAATCTCGGCTCTAGCTTCCTGTGGATCCTGGTTGTGCTCCTCTGGTCCCGCTTTCCACAACCACCCAGTATCCTATCCGCAGCAGTCAGCCATAGGGTTCACTACCTTGTGGTGCACTCCTGACCCCCTATGGTGTGCATCTGTCATCTGGCCACAGGTGACCTGACAGTTTGATCAGCCATGAACCCGGCTGACATGCTGCTCCCCACGGATGATCCATTGCAGGGCATAGTCCGTAGACTTGAGACCCAGGAATCGAATCAGACTCAGGTGATGCGATTCCTCCAGGATCTGGCTTCTCGCTTCGAGCAGCTTCAGGCCTCCTTGGGAACCCCAAATCCGCAACCTCAAGTACAACCAGCGGCTGCACCTATCGCACCAGTCGCAGCCACACACTCACTACAACTGCCAGCTCCGTCCCGTTTCTCTGGGGACTCCGAGGCCTGCAGGGGTTCCTTAGCCAATGCACGATTCATTTTGAGCTCCAGCCCCAAAACTTCCTGTCTGATCTGGCTAAGGTAGCCTATATCATTTCCCTCCTCTCCGGTGAAGCTTTAGCCTGGGCAGCCCCTCTGTGGGAACTGAATGATCCAGTGGTTTCTAGCCTGTCTGGCGTCTTGAAACTTTTTCAGAATATCTTCGAAGAACCGGCTCGTGTCTCTTCAGTGGCCAGCGCCCTTTTACGTCTCCGCCAAGAGTCTGCTTCTGTGGGACAGTATGCCCTTCATTTCCGCATACTGTCGGCTGAGTTGAGCTGGAACAATGAGGCCTTAGTCGCAACCTTTTTGCATGGCCTGTCTGATAGAGTGAAGGATGAATTAGCAGGAAGAACCATCCCCACTGATCTGGCAGGAGTTATCTCCTTGTGTAACCAGATCGATATTCGCTTTCAGGAGAGGACCCTAGAAAAGCGACGCCAGCACTCCTTGGTTCTTAGTCAGCCTGAGCTCCCCTCTCTTCGACCTGTAGAGCATCTCCTGCCAGCTGAGAAACCCATGCAGCTGGGTCGGACCAGGCTATCCCTCGAGGAACGTGCTAGGCGCAGAACTCTTGGCCTGTGTCTCTACTGTGGGGGCAAAGGTCATCTTCGTGACACTTGCTCTCTTTGTCCAGAAAAACGTTCGGGTCCAATACATCTGGAAAGTGGAGTATTGGACCCAGAAATATCACCTTCCCCTTCTCATCTTCTGCTTTCTGTGTTCCTTCATGTTGGTGCTTCTTCTCGTTCGGTCTCAGCATATCTGGATTCTGGAGCCGCTGGTAATTTCATGGACTGGGAAATCGCATCGTCCAAAAGACTTACTCTTTTGCCCCTCACCACGCCATTGGTGGTCTTGGCGATTGATGGCACTGTTCTCCCAGGGGGTCCTATCCGCTTCCAGACCCTCCCTGTTAAGATGTCGGTAGGGACACTCCACCAGGAGTGGATATCCTTCCTTATCTTACCCAAGGCCTCAACTCCTATCGTTTTGGGTCTCCCATGGTTACGGCTCCATTCTCCACACATTGACTGGACTACTGGACAGATACTGGCTTGGGGTTCCTCCTGTTCCTCGTCCTGCCTACCCAAGGTTGCCCCCTGTGAACCTGAGTCGGTCATTCATTCCAGGTTGCATAACCATTTACATTTATCTGTCCCTAATCACCCTTGGACGCACAGGCAGGCTAGCTTGTCTACAAGTTCTGCAGTCGCTACGCCTTGTGATGCGATTCAGGTAGTCGCTACACCTGACTCTGCTATTCACTCGGCCTCTGTACTAGTTATGCCAGTCCAGCCCATGCCTAGTGAGCCTCCTACTTTTCCTTATTCAGGACATTCTGCTTGTCTTTCAGCTATTCAGCTTGACTCCTGTAACATTTAACCTTCTAACCAACCTGACTTCAGGGTTCCACTGACATCTGCCCAGTTTGATGGTCCTGTGCTAGATGCCCAGTTCATCTTTAAGGGTCTGGGGGACCCTCCTCAGATTCCTGTTGATCCTTTCATGCCCTTGCTTATTTCCAGAGAGCCTTTGGTCCTCAATAAATCTTCTCGTTATCTCCCTACCTCGGTTTCGGTCTCTGAGGATAATCTAAAGTACGAGGTTAGACAAGTTCTGGATTCTCGGCTCTGCAGAGGCATTCTTCAGTACCTTGTGCATTGGAGAGGTTTTGGTCCTGAGGAGGCATCTTGGATCGCTGCATCTGAGGTCGTTGCACCTCATCTGTTGAGGAGGTTTCATCTGAGATTTCCCTTTAAGCCTGGGCCCAGGCGGGGGAGGGGGAGGGCCCATAATAGGGAGGGTACTGTCATGGATATTCAGTAATGTTTGTCTGTCAGCTTACCTTTCCTCCTCATGTGTTCATCTTAGAGGCCAGACCTTTCACCTGGCTTCCTTTATAATCTCCTCCCAGCCTGACTCCCCCCTAGGCCCTATCACAGAACACTATATTAACCTGTGCACTGCAAGCCTGCCTTGCTGATCAACGTGTTTGTTTAAGCATTGTGTGTTTGGATTCCTGCCTGCCGTGTGCTACGTCTGTCTCTCTGTTACCGATATTGGCTTGTTCCCGACTATCCCTGTCTGCTTGTGACCCTTGACTTTCGGCTTGTCCTTCGTTTATCCTTGTCTACTTATGACCCTGACCTTGGCCTTTCCCCTCACTATTCTTGTATCCTGTGCTGCTGCTTCCCCTCTTTCCTCCTTACCCTACGAGGCGTGAGCTAGAAGACTCTAGGGGTCGTGACCTGGACCTAGCTGCAGCGTAACATCCTCACCACTAGAGGGTCTGGTGAAGACCTGCTGGGTCTTAGACTCCATGCCCTGGGGAATCTTGGCTCTAGCTTCCTGTGGATCCTGGTTGTGCTCCTCTGGTCCCGCATTCCACAACCACCCAGTATCCTATCCGCAGCAGTCAGCCATAGGGTTCACTACCTTGTGGTGCAGTCCTGACCCCCTGCGGTGTGCATCTGTCATCTGGCCACAGGTGACCTGACAATTTGTTCCGAAACCCCATTTTTGGAGAATAGATTTTAGATAATCCCAAGATAAAGTGTCAAATGCTTTCTGGATATCTATTGAGAGGAAGAGGCAGAGATACGTCGGGTACGTGCCATATGTGCAAGAAGGGTTGCCCTCCGTATATTATCTCCCGTGTGTCTGGATGGTATGAAGCCAGTTTGGTCTTTATTTATAAGTTTCCCTATTATGGGGTTAAGTCTATTTGAAAGGATCTTAGCTAGTAATTTGATGTCTAAATTTAGTGTGGAGAATCGTTTGTAATACGTGGCTGAAAAGCCATCTGGGCCAGGTCGCTTATGTAGTTTCAAAGTTTTTATAGCTGATTGTATTTCCTCTGTTTTAATAGGTCTTTCAAGGGATTCAAGTTGATCAGTGCTTAGTGAGGGCAATTGGATATTGGATAGTAAAGAGGTTAGTTTTGTTTGGTCTATTTTATGGGTATCTTTGTATAAATCCGTCAGTTTTCTTTGGAATTCATTTACTATCTTTAGCGGGTTGCCAGAAAAATTATTTTTTGTAATTTGCAGTCGTATTGGTTTTCTAATGTAGTCTGCTTTACGTAGAGCTAGAGCTAAAAAGGTAGTGGGTTTATTTGCTTTCATGTACATTGTATGTCTAGATTTTCGAAGGATTTTTTCTGCCGAGTCTGTTAAGAAGATGTCTAGTTCTAGCTTCGCTTTATCGTAGGTTAGTTTGTTACTGGGGGAAGGAGTTGTTTGAAAATCCTCTGAGGCTCTGTAGAAAGTCTCTTCTAATTTTGTCTGGATAATTTTATTTTGTTTTCTGAGATGAGCTGACTAAGGCATACTCCTCTTATTGTAGGTTTGTGGGCTTCCCAAAGCGTCAAAGGATTAATATCTGGTGATTTATTATTCGTGTTATATTCTTGAATAGCTTTTTCAATTGTTTGTCTATAGGTCGGGATGGCTAAAAGATTGTCATTTATAGTCCAAGAGCGATAGTTGGGTTTTGGGACAAGGGAAGAGAAAGTAGTGATGGTAGCATTGTGGTCTGACCATGTACATGGAATAATTTGGGAATGAAGACTAAGGTGTGCAGAATTGATATTAGTAAATAAGTGATCAATTCGAGAGAATTGTTTGTGTGGGTGAGAATAGTGGGTATATTGTCTTTTTTTAGGATGTTGTTCACGCCAAGTGTCCAGTAGTGTATGTTGGTTGAGCAGGTATTGGTAAGCGGGACGGAGGTTTGAAGAAGGTGTAGGGGACTTATCCAAAATTGGGTAAATCGCTTGGTTTGAGTCTCCGCACATTATAAGCATCCCTCTCTTGTGTGTATCTACAACGGTAAATAGGTGTGAAAGGAAGGCAGGAGGGTTTTTGTTCGGGGCATAGTATGTAACAATGGTTTTTTCGGCATCTAATAATAAACCTGTCAGTATTAGGTATCGACCTTCAGGGTCTGCAATCTCAGCCTGGAGAGTAAATTGTGTAGTGTGATGGAATGCTATCATTACCCCCCTTTGTTTAGTTAAGGCTGAGGCTTTGAATATTTGGGGATATCGACGATGGCAAAATTTGGGAGAGGAAGGAGTGGAAAAGTGTGTCTCTTGTAGGCACACAATATGTGCTGAAAGAGAAGAGAAAAATTGGAAGGCTTTCGTTCTTTTAGGAGGGGAATTGAGACCCTGCACATTAAGTGTAAGCACATTTAGAGAAGTCATGGTGACAAATCAGTGAGCTTAATGAGAATGAATATAGTGTGTAGGTAGTAGTTTGAAAGTTCTGGAGATATGTATGTTAAATTGTTCAATGCTAAGAAAATGGATATGAAAGTTAAGTATCGGTTAGATATCGGGTATTTTTATTTTATTTTATTTCTTGGGGGGGGGGTAATAAATGAAATAACAAAGTCTGGTATTAATGTGAAGGAGAGAAGTTTATTTATGTGTTAAGTATTTAAGTTTAGCTCCGAAATGGAGCTAGTATCCAATTTATGGTATCAGTTACCACACAGTGGGTACTATTTCGTCCAAAAGATGTCTGGTATATTATACCAGGCACGAAAGGAACGTTTGTGAGGTGCATTGGACTATCCATGAGAACCGAACAACCTACAGTATATAACTTTATAACATATAACTTATTGTACTGAACAAGTTTTAAAGGTATTTTTAAATAAAACTGTAGCGGGGTCCCCTTTAAGACTCCCTTGCCCAGAATCCCTTTCGGCTTGTTTCCACTCCAGAGACTCATGGGAGGTGTTATAAAAGGGGGAGGCGAGGCTGGGCTCGGCCTCTTTGGGACACGAGACTTCAGTGACTGATCCTCCTGTGCGGATGTGCCGGAGTGCAAGGCCTGAAGCCTGAGGCCTTGCGCAGCACCAAAGAGCCTTCCACCTCACTGCGAGCCTGGGTGGCATCTGACTTTGTTTGTCTACAGCCTTGGTTGGATCGGGGACCCGATCGCTGGAGACACTGTGTGTGTGTGAGGACACAGTCAGTGGAAGTTCCCAGACTGGGATCGCGTCCGGGGGGGTGAGCGAGCGTATGCTCAGACCATATATACTGATTATTGCTGATGTGCCTATAGACTGCCGTGGCCCACAAGTTTATATCTGATACTCTCACTGGAGACCCATATCAGAGCTGAACTCAGAGGAGTCTTCAGTAAAGCGTTTATTTCATCACAATCTTCCCCCTGGATTACAAATGTTATTCTGTTATGTGCACCACCTTTAAAGAATTGCCGGTGAAGAAACCATCATCCCCTATAGACTGAGTTTTAGATATCTGAGCCAGGCCTAGCCAGATAGTTAATTTAGTCACTGCACCACAGGGCACCTAGTTAACGGTCGCCCACGCGGCGCACTTTTACTGTTCATCTAATGTATAGTATGTTTATTGCTGCAGGGCTCTGCAAAGTATTACCTGTACACTGTTATCACTGTTAACCTTTTCACCATAAGCTTAAAGTAAAATTGATACCCCTTTCATTATTGCCTTGGTGTCTGAGATTTCTCATACAGTATAAGAAATATATTGCTGCCATAACTAACTGTGCCAGTAGGCGGTCGAGTACATTGCCGGGGGTTGGCGGAGCTGTCTTCAGGGCCCAAACTAAATCTGCGGCCTTCTTAGTTGAAGGTATCGCTACACGTGGGGGCTCGTCCGGGATCCTGATACAGCAATTAAACGCCAGAGGTGCCGTCATGGACCCGCAAGGAATAAGAGTGTGGTGCGAAGTGGCTAAGACAGACCCAAGCCAGTCAGTGGTCATCAATCTACCAGGGGAGGAATGGTCAATTGAAACGATAGAGGAGTTAATGAAGTCAGTGACCCCAGATCACACACCGTGGGTGATGGGAATAAAGTCAGACCCAGACATCTCATACCAGTATGCACTAGTGGAGTACTTGGACGGGATGCCAGAGGCTTGTAAGCGCAACCGTGTACAGACGCCAGATAATAGATCCTATAGGTTGGCGCACGCAATTAAGAAGGAGCCATCACCAACGGGATCACCGCAGGCTGCGGCCCATACCCCACCTGAAAGAGGAGATAGGGCGACGCCTCCGGTGGCGCCTGCACCTGTCACTGCTATATCACCAGAACTGATAAATGCAATAGGGGATCTGCTAACCAAATGTCAGAAGACAAGCATGTAGTGCATGTAGAGACTAGCTACCGGAGACTGAAGACATTCTCAGGGAAGCTCCCTGTCCCTGCAGGGGAAGAAGATTTTGATACCTGGGTGGAGCAGGCATTACAAGCAGTAGAATCATGGGAGGTGCCTGAAGCGCAGAAGAGGCAACGAGTGATAGAAAGCCTTAAAGGCGCAGCAGCAGAAGCAGTGAAAAGTTTTCGGTTTGGGAATGCAGACTGCACGGCTCAAGACTGTCTAGCCATGCTACAGGAAGAGTTTGGTCAATTGGAAAAGGTGACAGAGATGGTCTACCAATTTGAACATACTTTCCAACAACCGAAGGAGAAACTTTCAGAGTATGTTAGAAGACTGAACAGGTTGCTGTGCAAGATTGTGTTAAAGAAGGGAATGAAGCCCCAAGATACAGATGCGGCAAGAATGAAACAAGTTTTAAAGGGAGCATTACGCTCGGATCCAGTATGGCTGCACCTGAAAACCTCGAGAGGAGGAACGTTACTGATTAATGCTGACTTGATAAAAATCATCAGAGATGAGGAGGCGCTACAACAGGACCAGCAAATGATTAAGACAAATGTTGTACCCGCTCAGGTGCTAGTCAATCCAGTGATGACCCCTGAAAGAGACTCAGAGGTAGACACTCTAAAAGCTCAAATGTCCAAGGTGTTAGAGATGTTGACCTCTCTGATGGCAAAAGACCCAGAGGGTCCCAAGAGAGAAGTACCAAGGAAGGAATTATTCCCATTTGCCTCAGCACCCGCATCTTTACAAGAATGGGGAGATATAGTCTGCTTTAACTGTGGAGGAATTGGCCATATTGCAGCTACATGTTCCAGTCCCAAGAAGAAGAAACCAGATAACCGCAAGCCGGCGGGAAACTGCAAAGGGCCCCGGTGAAGGAGTCAACCGGGTGCCCATCACCTTCAGTGAGCTCCAAGCTGAATGCGAAGCAGAAGAAAGGAGGAAATAAAACACCTCAGAGGAAACACAACATTCCTCAACAGAGACACACCCCAGAGAAAGGGGGCAAGACCCCTCAGAAGAGGCACAGCATTCCCCAAAGGGGATGCACACCTAAGAAAAACAATAATGTCTCTCTTCGGGTCCCTACACCCATTGAAAGGAGGGAAATCAATGCATACCAGGCTCAAGAAAGATTAAAGTCCAAAGGGAATTGGACGAGAGAGAGTCCGAAAGGAAAAGGTCTGAAGAAGGTGACCCCTGCCAGGCCATATCCGGAGAAGCTGGTAGGCCCATCTCCTATAGTGCCCATTCAAGTGGAGGGAGTCTACACCAGAGCCATCTTGGATACTGGGGCACAAGTGACCCTGTTATACCGAGATTTCTACGATAAGCACTTGAGTCACCTGCCCATCCAGAAGATAGAGGGACTAGAAATATGTGGGATTGGAACCCAGAGTTTCCCCTACGATGGCTATTTGCCCATAAAGATGATCTTTGACCCATCTGTGGCTGGAAAAGCCGAAGTGTTTGACACCCTGGAAGTTGTGTGCCCTCGGCCGCCAGGAGCCAACAAGAGTTCCCTTATAATAGGGACGAACACGGACAATGTCTGAAGACTTCTGACCACTCTAGTGAAAGAGAAGGGGCCAGTGGCCACCAAGATCCACCCCATGCTGAAGACGGCCTACCAACGGCTGGTCCTAGAGCAGAAGACCCCTGGAGAGGGGATAGGGAGGGTGTGGAGACTTGGAAGAGAAGGGGTAGTGTTGCAGCCCGGTGAAGTAACCTGTCTCAGAGCTACTGTGAAGCTTACTTGGGAGCAGCCTGGACCCTTTGTCATGTTGGAGTCTGACCCAAGGGAAGAGTCCCCTGGTCTGGAAGTGATACCAGAAGTGATTCCACTGAAGGCCCTGAAGAAGGCCCATTGTAGAGTTCCGGTGAGTGTCAGGAACAATACAGATGACCCCATGGAAATTCCAGCTAGGATGCTGCTGGGCCTGGTGAGCCCTGCTGCCCCTGTTACCCTGTCGGAAGTCAAGGGGATGGGTGAAGGAGGAGATGCTTGGGAGAAGCTATCCATGGAAAACCCGAATCTGCCCAGGGCTTGGAAAGAGAGAGCCAAGGCCCAGTTGACCAGATGGGAGAAGATCTTCTCTAAAGATGAGTTCGATGTGGGGTGTGCAAGGAGTGCCACCCATCGGATCCGCCTCCAAGAAGATAAGCCCTTCAGAGAGAGGGTCAGGCGGGTCCCACTAGCAGATCAGGAGGATCTAAGGGAACAACTTGCAGAACTCAAGAGGACTGGTGTGATACGGGAGTCTAGAAGCCCCTATGCCTCCCCGATAGTGGTGGTCAGGAAGAAGAATGGATCGTTGAGGCTCTGTATTGACTACAGAACTCTTAACAGGAGAACTATACCCGACCAGTACACCACTCCGAGGATAGAGGATGCCCTACAGAGCTTGTCTGGAGCCAAGTGGTTCAGCGTTATGGATCTCAAGAGCGGGTACTATCAGATCCCTATGCACCCAGAAGACAAGGAGAAGACAGCTCAAAGAACCAGTGGGGTTCTTTGAATTTGACCGGATGCCCCAAGGTCTGTCTGGAGCCCCAGCTACTTTCCAACGCCTTATGGAGAAGACTGTAGGAGACATGAACCTTATTGAAGTCCTCGTATACCTGGACAATGTGATTGTCTTTGGAAGAACCCTGGAGGAACACGAAGGGAGGCTGGAAAAAGTCTTGAGGAGACTCAGTGAGGAGGGACTCAAGCTTTCGCCTGAGAAGTGTCGGTTCTACCAGTCTTCTGTGAACTACCTGGGGCACATAGTGTCTGAAGAAGGGGTGGCCACAGATCCTGAGAAATTGGAGGCAGTTACCTCCTGGCCACGACCCACCACAGTAACAGAACTCAGATCCTTCTTAGGGTTCTGCTCCTGTTACAGGAGGTTTGTGGAAGGATTCACCCGAATTGCTAGACCATTGAATGAACTGCTCAAGACTGAGGGAGAAGAGGATGACTCAGGGCCCAGGAAGCCGGGAGAGTCCATCAGAGATCAGTGGAATCAGAAGTGTGAAGAGGCCTTCCAGGCGTTGAAGAAGAGCCTGACCACTGCTCCAGTCTTGGCTTACGCAGACCCAACCAAACCCTATGAACTACACGTAGATGCTAGTCATGACGGTCTGGGAGGAGTACTTTATCAAGAACACGAAGGGCAACAACGGCCTGTTGCCTACGTGAGCAGGAGCCTGACCCCCTCTGAGAAAAACGACTCCACTCACAAACTGGAGTTCCTGGCCCTTAAGTGGGCGGTAGTAGACAAGCTCAAAGACTACCTGTATGGGGCGGAGTTCACTGTGAAGATCGACAACAACCCCCTGACCTACCTATTCACTACAGGAAAGCTGGACGCCACTGGACACAGGTGGCTGGCCGCATTGTCTGGATTCAATTTCAGCCTAAAGTACAGGCCAGGGATTGGGAATCGAGATGCAGACGCTCTGTCCAGGAGATCTCATGGCTCCACCAGTGACATGGAAGACTGGACTCAAGTGGCACCTGATGGGGTGCGGGCCCTTTGTCAAGGGGCTGAATTGCAAGCCAGAAGTGGCTCAAGGGCGGAAGAGATAGGAGTTACCATGGTAGGAGTCCCCAAACAATACTGTGGAGTAACTCAACTGGAGGAAGACCATCTGCCAAAGCTGTCCAAGAAGGAGCTAAGATGTGACCAATTAGAGGACCCCATGGGGAAATTAGTTCTGGAAGCCCTGGAGAATCAGGATCCAAACAGACTTCTGAGTCACTCCTCGAAGGAAGCTCACCTGTTGAGGAAAGAGTGGGACAGGTTACAGGTGCATCAGTGAGTGGTCTACCGAAGGGGCCCCTCTGATGACCTGGAAGATAAATGGCAATTGTTTCTTCCGGAAAAACACAGAGAGACTGTTCTGATGGCCCTACATGACAATCATGGCCACTTAGGGGCGGAAAGGACCTTTCAACTTGTCAGAAGTCGGTTCTATTGGCCCTGCATGAGGGCAGAAGTAGAAGAGTACTGCCATTCGTGTGCACGCTGCATCCAGAGGAAGACTTTACCCCATCAAGCTGCCCCAATTGGCCATCTACAGAGTCAAGGCCCAATGGATCTGGTATGCATTGATTTTCTCTGCCTCTAACCCGATCTGAGTGGACTAGGAAATGTTCTGGTGATAACCGATCATTTCACCCGGTATGCCCAAGCTTTCCCAACCAAAGACCAGAAGGCTTCCACAGTAGCCAAGGTACTTATGGAGAAGTATTTTGTCCATTATGGGCTGCCCCAGCGACTTCATTCAGATCAAGGAAGGGACTTTGAGAGTCGACTGATCCGGAAACTCCTGGATTCGTTGGGAATAAAGAAGACTCGAACTACACCTTACCACCCACAGGGGGATGCTCAGCCGGAGAGGTTTAATCGAACTTTGCTCAACATGTTGGGGACTCTGGAAAGTGAGAAGAAACAACATTGGAGCAAACACATAGCAGCTATAGTACATGCTTACAACTGCACCACCAGTGATGCTACAGGCTACTCCCCATATCGACTCATGTTTGGGAGAGAAGCGAGACTACCTGTAGACTTGGCCTTTGGCACCTCTTTAGACCATTCCTCAGCCACCTCCCACAAAGGATATGTGGACAGGCTCAGACACAGCCTGAAAGTAGCCTATGAACAAGCTCAAGCGGCCTCAGATCAAAGGGGAGCTCGAAACAAAAGAAACTTCGACTTGAAGGTCCAGATACAAGACCTGCAGCCCGGGGACCGAGTACTGCTACGCAATCTGGGGTCTCTGGAAAACACAAACTTGCAGACAGATGGAGATCTGAACCCTATGTCATCTGTAGGAAGTTGCCGGGCCTACCTGTCTACAAGTTGAAGCCGGAAGGAAAGGTAGGCCCACTGAAGACGTGGCATCGAAACCACCTGCTCCCACTTGCTGAAGCAGTCAGGATACCTCCAGTGAGAGACTCCCCTGAACCAGTTTCTATTCTGGATACCCCCAGGCCAAACACTCGGTCCCAGACCTCTCGGACTGAAGATACAGAAGCTTCTGAACTCAGTGGAGATGAAGAGAGAGAGCTTGACTGGCTGTGGCCTTCCCCAACTCAAGGGACTTCTGCTATAGATCTTCCAACTACTGAAGACACTATAGATACACAACTGAATGCAGAAGCCTCTGAATTCATCCCATATAGTCCTTCATTTGATTACTGGGAAGATGCCCGTAATGTTTACCCTGAACAGGACCCTAGAGACTCTATGTATCCTTCGGCTCCTGAAGCAGATGTTACAGAACCTGCCGTGTTGCCTGAGCCTGTTACAGAAGAAGAGCATGTAGCGCCAGAGCCAGAAACCCCAAGGGAACAAAGGGCTCGCAGGGTCATAAGGCCTCCCAGAAAGTTGACCTACCCACAAATGGGGAAGAGCTCAGAAGATTCTGTGATCACTGCTAGGAGGAGTGTAGAGAATCCAGACCCCTCCACTGTACATTTGGTAGAGGGCAACCCCCACTCACTCTCTGGCACAGTTAGGCAGGCCACTCAGGATAGTGTGACCTGTGAAAAAGGGAATCCAACCCCTCGGTTTTGGTGGGAATTCCCTATGCCAACCTCTTATGCAATGTTGTCTGGGGTTGTACGCAGTGTATGCTAAGGTTTCTTTGGGGACCAAAGAATTTAAGTGGGGGGAGTGTGTAGCGGGGTCCCCTTTAAGACTCACGGGACTACCTTGCCCAGAATCCCTTTCGGCTTGTTTCCACCCCAGAGACTCATG
Organism: Rana muscosa; assembly: GCA_029206835.1. NCBI lineage: Eukaryota > Metazoa > Chordata > Amphibia > Anura > Ranidae > Rana > Rana muscosa. The sequence continues at coordinate 9,226,722 of CM055127.1, read as the reverse complement.
GGAGGGGTTATAAAAGGGGGAGGCGAGGCTGGGCTCGGCCTCTTTGGGACACGAGATTTCAGTGACTGATCCTCCTGTGCGGATGTGCCGGAGTGCAAGGCCTGAAGCCTGAGGCCTTGCGCAGCACCAAAGAGCCTTCCACCCCACTGCGAGCCTGGGTGGCATCTGACTTCGTTTGTCTACAGCCTTGGTTGGATCGGGGACCCGATCGCTGGAGACACTGTGTGTGTGTGAGGACACAGTCAGTGGAAGTTCCCGGACTGGGATCGCGTCCGGAGGGGTGAGCGAGCGTATGCTCAGACCATATACCCTGATTATTGCTGATGTGCCTATAGACTGCCGTGGCCCACAAGTTTATATCTGATACTCTCACTGGAGACCCATATCAGAGCTGAACTCAGAGGAGTCTTCAGTAAAGTGTTTATTTCATCACAATCTTCCCCCTGGATTACAAATGTTATTCTGTTATGTGCACCACCTTTAAAAAATTGCCGGTGAAGAAACCATTATCCCCTATAGACTGAGTTTTAGATATCTGAGACAGGCCTGGCCAGCTAGTTAGTTAATTTAGTCACTGCGCCACAGGGTGCCTAGTTAACGGTCGCCCACGCGGCGCACTTTTACTGTTCATCTAATGCATAGTATGTTTATTGCTGCAGGGCTCTGCAAAGTATTACCTGTACACTGTTATCACTGTTAACATTTTCACCACAAGCTTTAAGTAAAATTGATACCCCTTTCATTATTGCATTGGTGTCTGAGATTTCTCATACAGTATAAGAAATATATTGCTGCCATAACTAACTGTGCCAGTAGGGGGTCGAGTACATTGCCGGGGATTGGTGGAGCTGTCTTCAGGGCCCAAACTAAATCTGCGGCCTTCTTAGTTGAAGGTATCGCTACAAAACAATAACCATTTAAAATACCTTTAGGATCTGCATAAGATAAGAAATGTAGTGTCCCGCGCATGAGGCAGCGAGATAATGCAAAAATTATGTAATTCATTTAGATTAACTGGGAGGTATATAATGACAGTGAGGAATTACTAAAACTTTCTCTGACTCATGTGTGGGAAGCAACACCTTAGCAGGTAAATTATTAGAAGTATAATCACAGAATCCATACAGTTTTTATACCACATGGATTCGTGACTCAACTATATATATAGTGTGATTGTAATTAATTTTTCCATAGCTATTAGTCTATGAATATTATCTTGTACAAAGCAAATTATATTAGGAGAACCCAATAAAGTGGTAAACCTTCTGAGACAGAGGACAAGTCTGTCTCAGGGATCACCATAACAGATAATTAACCGAGTATCTAAGTAATTATAATATATATTTTATATCACCAATTGGAATAGACTCAGTCCATTTGATCTTCGGCAGTTTGTTGTGGGGCAGCTAAGCGGCTCCTTTTGTTAGTGTTGGAGTGGGCTTGAAGAGCTGACAAGCCCTGTTGTGCTGTGGGAGAACCTGAGGTAGCCCTTCTCTTGGATCCTTCTGAAGTATTCTCAGGTATGGATAGACGGAGTTCATTAACCTGTTGGAGCCCCGGCCATAGACGAATGACGGCCTCAAGGTGGCTCTTAAAATCCGGGAGGACGTCAATAGACAGCCTCGGCTCCTCCGGCCACTGGGGGCGCGCGAGCTCCGCCGGCGGCGTGCGCCTGGCGCGTCACTGACATGCCGATGCGCGTGCCTGGCGGCCGCGATGTCCGCCAGTCACCCGCGATCGGCTGGTACACAGACAAGGACAAGGATCTGTGTGTGTAAACACACAGATCCATGTCCTGTCAGGGAGAGGAGACCGATGCTGTGTCCCTTGTACATAGGGACACAGATCGGTCACCTCCCCCAGTCACTCCCCTCCCCCACAGTAGTAATCACTCCCAGGGCACACATTTAACCCCTTCCTCGCCCCTAGTGTTAACCCCTTCCCTGCCAGTGTCATTTTTACAGTAACCAGTGCATTTTTATAGCACTGATCGCTGTATCAATGACAATGGTCCCAAAATGGTATCAAAAGTGTCCGATGTGTCTTCCATAATGTCGCAGTCACAATAAAAATCGCTGATCGCTGCCATTACTAGTAAAAAAAAAAATATTAATAAAAATGCTATAAAACTATCCCCTATTTTGTAGACGCTATAACTTTTCCGCAAACCAATCAATAAACGCTTATTGCGATTTTTTTTGACCAAAAATATGTAGAAGAATACGTATCGGACTAAACTGAGAATTTTTTTTATTTTATTTTAAATTGGGACATTTATTATAGCAAAAAGTAATAAATATTGTGTTTTTTTTTCAAAACCGTCACTCTTTTTTTGTTTATAGCCCAAAAAAAAAAAAACGCAGAGGTGATCAAATACCACCAAAAGAAAGCTCTATTTGTGGGAAAAAAAGGACGTCAATTTTGTTTGGGAGCCACGTCACACGACCACGCAATTGTCATTCAAAGCGACGCAGTGGCGAAAACTGAAATTTCGCCTGGGCAGGAAGGGGGTTTATGTGCCCAGTAAGCAAGGGGTTAATTGTGGAGATAAGATCTTCAGTTGTTTTGCAGGTGTAGGTGTTGCCTTTATATGTAAAACGGAGGGCGAATGGGAAGCCCCAATGATAGGTAATGCGGTTGTGTTGAAGAATTAAGAGTTGTGGCTTCATCATCTTTCTTTTGGTTAGGGTTTGCTGTGAGAGGTCCTGGAATACCTGGTATCTGTGTCCTTGGAAAATCAAAGCATCTTTATTGCGGGCTGCTTCCAGAAGTAGTTCCTTAGTATTGAAGTAGTGCAGCTTAATAACAATGTCTCTTGGGGGACCTTCTTCTTTTCGGGGGCTAGTGTTCTATGGACCCTGTCCATCTCCAAGTGTTCAATAGGAACTGTAGGAATTAGTTCATGAAAGAGTGCGGTAATTGTAGGTTGGAGGTCTAATATAGATTCTGGTATACCACGTATTCTTAGATTAGGCCTTCTGGCTCTGTTCTCATATTCTTCTAAACGATTGTTGAGGGAGATATTGTCTTCCAACAGTAATTCAAGTTCTTCTGTGTTATTTGCAGTTATTCCATCAATTTCATCCATCCTTTGCTCCAATACAGATGTTCGTCTGCCCACCTCACGGATTTCCCGCGTCAGTTTTTCTGTGATGGAATCTGAGGTGTTTTGTAGTGCCCTCTGTAAAACTCTTTCAAATTGGGCAATAAGGTCTGAATTTGGTGCTGTACTTTGTAAGATATTCGGACTCAAGTCAAAGTCAAATTCAGGTTCAGGCTCTGTGTTATAAGCTGACTGAGCTTTATTCAGTTTCTGTGAGTGAGGCAATGAGGATCGGGAGGAAGATGCTGCTGCCATTTTAGTCACAGCTTTCGTCAGCGCTTCAGGGACCTTTGGTGGTTTAAGCCTTGATCTCCTCCCACTATACATCATATATCTATGAGCCTGAGAGTATTAGCTATCTGTCGGTTACCGTTCCGGTGTAGTTAACGTCTTCAACACGTTTTATGTCGGTTGTCAAGTCCCGGTAGATGCGGAGCGCTAGGTGGACATTACTGTCCCTAAAAATTCCTTCATTATAGTCCATGTCTGCTTACATTTTTCTGGAATTTCATAAGGACCACCATGTCACAACCAGACATTAGAGTCACAGCACAGCTCTTGGGTCTCCATCAGACTTCTGTCCACCTCACAGGATTGTTGTCATCACCGACTTCTGTTACTAAGTCTTGAAAATGCGCTTCTGGTCACTTGAACGGCACCAATGTAGTGAAGTAGTATAGTGGTTTCCAGTTGTTAATTGATGTTTAGTTATTAGTATGATGATATAAGTTATGTTCCCGCAGCATCACACCCAAGTTCTCCAGAGAGTGCACTTTATTGACTTCCAATACAGAACACAGTTCAATACTTGCACAGATGACAACTAATCCAATCAGAGTATATATATATTTCAAAGTCCCACATCTCCTAGATCATATTCTAGACCTGTGCTTTCCTATCCATGCAGAGTGACAAGACTAGAGCAGTCTGAATGCCAGCTTGAATGTCTCAAATACTGGTCTGACACTGGGGGGGGGGGGGGGGGGTGTTCTGCCAGGTCAACCAAATGTTCCCATGAATGAATACCCCCTCAAGTCTAATTACCATCTAAACAATGTCCCCTTTGAACTGTTCAATTAAGTTAACAGGCCACCTCACACACCTAGGTAGGCTTGCATAAGATTAGCACATCAGAGTCATTATCTGTCCCCTTGATATGTGTAGTAAACCTTGTTTGGCCACTAATCCCTTTTGGTCAACAAACACCCTTTGATGTGCGTAACTAGAATGCCTGTATGTAACACAAATATATTGTGCCATAAATATAACACAATATATAATACATACACCTATATAATATTACATATATTATTACAACATATATGATGAAGGTGAAGCTCATGAATGTGCAAGGAAATAGTTTGCAGCACAGAGTTTTACTGCCGTATCCAAACCTTTTTGACCTTGGAAGGGACTGCTGGTATATTGATGGTTCTTCTTACTATAAAGATGGAAGCAGAATTTCAGGATTTGCTGGTGGTTGTGTAAAAGCATCTTTAAAAATGAAAACTTTGAGCCTGGAGATGAGAGAATCCTGGACTTATGTGGATTGGAGCTCCCAAAGCATACCAAGCTTTACTTTCAGTGACATGGTGAGAGATGTGATGAAGTCAGAATGGACTGTGACATCAGCTAATTTTTGCGCAATATTCAAGATCGTGATGTGATTTACTCAAGAGCAAGCTTTGAAATAAGGTCTAACAGCTATACAGGCCACAGATGTTTACCGAATCCTTTTCCAGTCATGGTCTAAAGTTATATTATCTAATAACTGTTTCATGGGAATATTTTAGCTGCTGGTGAAGAGAGATGTAACCAGTCTCAACTTCATATTTCATATGAGCCATTGTAAAGCATCCAGTACCTCAAATCATAATGATGTTTGTTGCTTGATTTATGGGTCAGTTCTAGTAGTTAGAACCGACCCAAGTGGGGGTATATGTTGTAATATTATATATAATAATATATATGTAATATTATATAGGTGTATGTATCATATATTGTGTTATATGTATGGCACAATATATTTGCGTTACATACAGGCATTCTAGTTACACACATCAAAGGGTGTTTGTTGACCAAAAGGGATTAGTGGCCAAACAAGGTTTATCAGAGGGGACAGATAATGACTCTGATGTGCTTATCTTGTGCAAGCCTACCTAGGTGTGTGAGGTGGCCTGTTAACTTAATTGAACAGTTCAAAGGGGACATTGTTTAGATGGTAATTAGACTTTAGGGGGTATTCATTCATGGGAACATTTGGTTGACCTGGCAGAACACCCCCCCCCCCAGTGTCAGACCAGTATTTGAGACATTCAAGCTGGCATTCAGACTGCTCCAGTCTTGTCACTTTGCATGGATAGGAAAGCACAGGTCTAGAATATGATCTAGGAGACATGGGACTTTGAAATATATATATATACTCTGATTGGATTCGTTGTCATCTGTGCAAGTATTGGACTGTGTTCTGTATTGGAAGTCAATAAAGTGCACTCTCTGGAGAACTTGGGTGTGATGCTGCGGGAACATAACTTATATCATCATTACTAATAACTAAACATCAATTATCAACTAGAAACCACTATACTACTTCACTACAATTACCTGCCTAGTCAGCCTCGCGCATGCGCCTCCAAGTATGGCTCTTTACAAGAGAAATCTGTCAATTCTGATACCCTCCTTGCGGAAGTTACCGCAACTAAAAACACAAATTTCCTTGTTAAAAGAACCAAGGAAATATCGTGCATCGGCTCAAAAGTATTTGTAAAACTGACAGAACCTGATTCAAATCCCATGGGCACAAGGGAGTCCTAACCTATATGTGTTACCCCTTGTATGAAGGCCCGGACCAAAGAATGTGAAGCAAGCGGCCTTTGAAAAAATACTGACAAGGCCAAAATCTGACCCTTGATTGTACTCAAGGCCAGCTTAATTTCTACCCCCAACTGTAGGAAGGCAAGAATTCTACCTATGACATACTTCCGAGGATGCCATCCTTTGGTTTGACACCAAGAAATATAGGCCTTCCAGACCCTATAATAAATGGTCCAGGAAGCCGGCTTCTTTGCATTAATCAGGGTAGTTACTACTAAATCTAAAGGCCCCCGACTCAAACGTGGGCTTCAATAACCAAACCGTTAAATTTAGCAATTTTAAGGCAGGATGAAACACCGGGCGATATAGCAGGTCCGGGCGATATAGAGGATTACATGGACTCCCTACTGCCATCCTTACGATCTCTGCATACCAGGATCTTCTGGACCACGCTGGGGCTACTAGAATCACCGGCTTCCATTCCTCTTTGATCCTGCGAAGAAGCCGCGGTAACAGCTGAACTGGGGGTCACTAACGCATCTGTCCCGTATGCGAGTGGATCCCTTGTCCTTGACACAAATTTGTCCAACTTTCTGTTGAACCTGGACGCCAATAGATCTATGTCCGGGAAAGAAAATTTTTGGGATGTAGAACCCATTCTCCCGGGAATATTTGTTGACAGCTCAAGAAATCTCCACCCCTGGAATGAAGACCACAGATAGACAAGGCATAGGGTTACGGTTGTGTGATTTACTATGCATTTAAAATTTATTTTCACGTTTATCTAGATCAGCCTGGCCTTCACGTTTCAATTGGGAAGCTAACTGAATTAGTTTCCCGCAAATTACCGCCCACAAGGAACCCGGGGAAATATCTTCCACATCGTTCAGAAGGAAGAATTCTTGCATGTCCTTCTCCAGCCTAGTTCATCTAACCGGATGACTTAGGAGAGACTCATTGAGACGCCAGGGGTGAGGGCCCAACTGGGAAGGTGCTTTTTATTGAGTTTGAGCAGGATCATAGAATGATCGGACCAAGAGATGTCCCGTATGGCAACCTGGGATACTATGCATATGTCTGAGGTAGGGAGAAAGATATGGTCAATTCTGGCATGAGTTTTATGTGGAGCCGTGTAGTGCGTAAAGTCACAGGTGGAGGAATTCAATTCCCTTCAAATGTCTACCAAACCCAGAGAATGGAGGAGACGGGCTATGCAAAGGCTTTGTTTTGGAGGCCTTTTGAGGCAGGGGATCCCTGCTCCTGATTTGTCCAAGTGCTAGTCAAACGCAGTGTTAGAGTCCCTGCCTATAATGATTCGTCCCTCAAGATGGGGAAAAAGAGCATGGAGCAGTGCTGAAAAGAATGCGGCCTGACCTTGGTTCAGGGCGTAGTAAGAAAATTAAAGTGTTCAAACTAGTGTAGCGCCCTTACCCGCCTTCTCCCCTCTCTTTATGGCTGTATGACTCATCTAGGGGTATCTGGGAGAAGGGGGAAGATGTACACCACCAGCTCGGCTCTCTGATGTAGTATGCAGAGATATGAGCAAAACCATTTACCTTCGGGTCTGGGTTTTAGGCCGGAGCCTCAGCTTCTCCTGTGGAGGATGATTGTCACTGTCACAGACAGGGACGCTTTGCTTCCAGTAACACGAGTTCCACACCATAAAAAGTCCAACACTGTTTTATTTGCTTTGATCAATAGGTAGGTTGGTTGAACTTCAAAAGAACAGACAGGGTGTGGGAAAGAGTAGGTCCAGGCACACTTAATGAATAAAGTCTCTCCTGTTCCGTTTAGTGTAAACAGGCTTGGCGCACAGTCGCTGCCACCGACTGTGAATTTGGTCCCTGCCACTGACCTGGGTGAACGTTGAGGCCTCTGCCACAGGCCTTAGAGGAGGCCTGCCACTGACCTGATGAAGATGGGTCTCTGCCACAGACCATAAGAACATGAAATACCTCCGTTAGGACAAACGACTCCTGTCAGAGGAAGACATCCATCTGGACGGTCACCGGCACTGGTCATATGCTGCACCGGCTCTACGGGAGGGTCACGTCTCCGGTCCCTTACGCCCTGGATTCAGGCACCCGATACTGGGGGCACCTTAGGAATGCTTCTCCCTTGAGGGACCCAGTCGAAGGTACTGGGCCCCAGACCTCCTTGTAAAGTACCTCACCCCAGGCTGAAGGTGCCTGGGTTGGAACTCGACTCCACGCGCCCAGGCCAAGGGCGCCTGGGCACAGACGAACCGCAGCAGCCCCCAGGCTGAAGGTGCCTGGGGAATGGACCTCGTGCGCAAGATGTCCGCCCCCCTTATATCCTCTCCCAGCAGGCACAGCGGGTTCCCCGCCCCGCTGTACTACTGCCGCGAGAGGACACAAAGGGCACGGTGCTAGAATGGCAGTTCAACCCAGGTGACAGCGCCACCTAGGGACCGCAGGGGACATGACACCATTCATACCTCCCACACTCCGAAGTGTCCATAAATTCCAAAAAATCAATGTATCTGGGCCATCTATTGTCCAGATACGCCCCTCTAAATTTGACACCCGCTACACTCTCCCCCAGAAATTTGACACTGGTCCCCAGTGTCTGGAACAAGTCATGCCCCAAAGGGAGCCAACATAAACCCAATCCAGAGACTGCTTCACAATGCGCAAAAAAATGTAAATTTGAAAAACTGGTAGTTGTGCCTGAACCTGACAGGGAAACAACACATAACAGCATACATATCACAATAACACCATTGACATTTTCCTCCTCGCCCACATCACTAACTAAGACCCGCCCCATTCTCAGCGGTCTTGACAGACGTTCTCCTGCAGAGGGGACAAAAGAAAGTTAAACACACAAATTTCCTGACACATATGTGGGTGTTGGAACGAAAAAATCTCTCCGAAGAGAAATCCTTTCCTTCCAAGAAGTGTGTGGTGTAAAGTGAATAACGGTGCGCAACACAGCCACCTAGTGACAGTGCCACGGTAAAAGCACTTGTCGAATCCTGGAACGAAACTTTCCTCTGTGCTTTGGGCCCTAACTACTCCCCAAAGTCCATGATCACTTTGCAGGAGGGAAGAAAGGAGAAAACAACAGCAACAGTTCCCCATTCCTCCAAAGAGCACAACACCCGTTAAACTCAGGTACAGTTCCTGGGTTTCCGGGAAGGAAAAACAAACCCCCGGAAAGTTCAGCAAATTTCCAAGGTACAAGGGAAAGGAGTCTTTTCTCCTACAGGTAGAATCTGGGATGTGGCAAGACAAGGGGTTTTAAATCTTGATCAACAGTCTCCAAATGGTATTCAACATCTTCTCCTTTTTTCCTTCGAATCAGCACCTTGTCTGCATGAATGTGCCGACCCAACATCCACTCTGCCTTGCAGTCCTTGAATCTCTGAGACGCTTTTGGGGAACATGCAAGGTACCTGCGTGCGTGTGGGACTTTGATGTATGTCCACACGAAGTCATTGTACCAACGTTCCCTGCAGACTTCTACTTCGTAAAGCAGCTCCTTAGATAAGTATGGCTACTCCCACCCATACTCACTGGCGACTTTCTGGCAGAACAAACGTTGTAGCCTAGACAAGGGAGGCATAGTAGAGCGGTCTCCCTCACCCGGCAGGACAATAGAATCTGGATGACGAGGTGCCTTGACCACCTCTGATTTGGGCATAGGCGCCCACAGCGACAGTCTCTTGTCCCCGGTGGTAGATGCAGGAGGCACCGGGGACTGAAAGGCAGACAGGGGACGGGGTCCCTCCTCAGGCGCTGGTGCCTCCACCCGGGGTGTACTATCCCCTGTGGACATAGGTGGATCCCTAGTTCTACGGGATGAGGAGAGAGGCATCTTGTCCCAGCACTTCTCAGCAAATTGTTCATCTATGACGACGTCGTCTCCCACATCGGAGACCGACTCCAGGTCAGAGGTGTCACACTCCTCCACGGGCAGGTAGTTCTTAGTGGACACTGAATCATTCCCACCCAGGGGCTCAAGGGGCCGTGAATCCTGACACCTCCGTCCCAACACCAAGTCCCGTTCCCTGGCTTACCTTGACCCAAACTTGTGAGGGGATGTCCAGGACTCTTCCTACCGGATCCATCCGGGCCAGGCAAGTGCAGGGGTTGTCCTCCATCTCGGCCGCTGGAAGCTCTCACAAGACCGACCTTCCTTGTTGGCGCTGGGAGTAGGGAAACTGTGGTGACCGAAGCAGCATCTCTGGATTTTGCATCCTCCATCCCTTTGTTCGCAACCTCCACAGAGGTCTCTACAGTGCGCGGAGGGATGGCTGTCCAAGCATTGACTTCTCCTTCTTGAGTGGCGGCGCCTGATGTAGGGCTGAGGTGGAAGACTTGGAGTCTCTCTATGGATTGCTCCACCTCAAACGTGAACTTCCCACAGGCCTCACAGCGCCCGAATGGCTTTAACTGTAACACCAGTCCCGAACATCCGGGACAAATCATACCCAGGGCCTCAACATCCTTGCAGGTGTACAAGGCGAATCATCCCCGGGGCTTGAGCCGAATCCCCGTATCTGTAATCGGAGCAGCAGTTGAAGTCATCCTCGTAGTATTAGAGACTGGAACCCACGAGGCATTGCTGAACATGGTGACTGATTGCTGCTCCATCGCACACTGCATAACTGGCGCCAAAGTCCCCACGTGTACCTCTTCACATGGCCGGACTCCTCCCTTTTGGCACACTAGTTCGCAGGCTTTCTCCATGTCACGCCCACAAACCGTGCAGAGAGGGTGTGCCTGCTGGCGCAGTGGCCAATATGGCCGACCTACTCGGAACTCTTCTGGGCAGCAAAGTTCAAACTCCGATAGCTTTTTATTTTTTTTATCAATGACTTTTGTATGTATTGTCGGGAGCCGACAATTCATTAATAGCCGCGAGTGAGTTTTAAATGACTTTTTTTCTTTCAAAAATGACATTTTTTGCAGGGACAGTTCTAAGCACGGGAAACATGCGCCACTTCACATGCATATCATACACACCCCCCAGGTACGAAATTTAAAGGAATATTTCACTTTTATTTTTTCATTTTAAGCATTATTAAAATCACTGCTCCCGAAAAAACTTCCGTTTTTAAAACTTCTTTTTGCATTGATACATGTCCCCTGGGGCAGGACCCGGGTCCCCAAACACTTTTTAGGACAATAACTTGCATATAAGCCTTTATAATTAGCACTTTAGATTTCTCCCATTGATTTTTCGAATTTGCCGCGAACACCCCAATTTGTTCGCTGTTCGGCGAACGGGCGAACAGGCAATGTTCGAAGCTCATCCCTAAACAGCAGGTGCACATCCCTGATCACAAAGTTGTCTCACAAAAATTGTAAAGATTTAGCATTTCTGCTCACATATATATATATATATATATATATATTTTGTTTTATTCAATAATTTTTATTGAAAATTTTACGATAACATAAGTATAAAAGGTGATGTTATATGAGCAAATAGTACATTCCAAATCTTGAGTGTACAAACTTATATACCTATCTCCACATGTACAATGTATATGCTGACATAGTATTCTATCTCATTAGCATTGTAATTAGAGATTCAATCAATGTCATAACTGTGTTCGCCAAACTGTATAGCATGTGTTAATACAACACCTGATTAGCCACCGGGACTCTCGACCCCCCGGATGCCCCAAAGGGGTCACACTGCACCCCAGGGGCCGGGGCCCCAGAGCCCTTGCACTTGGTTTTCAGAATGGCAAAACCATATTGGAGGAAAAGAGTTGTACCTACCAGTGTTAATAATGTAAAACTGAGAATGTTAGAACCTATAATCAAAAATTCTCAGTAACTATAGAAGAACACTAGGGATGAGCTTCGAGTTCGAGTCGAACATTGCCTGTTCGCCCTTTCGCCGAACAGCGAACAAACTGGGGTGTTCGCGGCAAATTCGAAAAATCTATGGGAGAAATCTAAAGTGCTAATTATAAAGGCTTATATGCAAGTTATTGTCCTAAAAAGTGTTTGGGGACCGGGGTCCTGCCCCAGGGGACATGTATCAATGCAAAAAGAAGTTTTAAAAACGGCCGTTTTTTCGGGAGCAGTGATTTTAATAATGCTTAAAATGAAAAAATAAAAGTGAAATATTCCTTTAAATTTCGTACCTGGGGGGTGTGTATGATATGCATGTGAAGTGGCGCATGTTTCCCGTGCTTAGAACTGTCCCTGCAAAAAATGTCATTTTTGAAAGAAAAAAAGTCTTTTAAAACTGACTCGCGGCTATTAATGAATTGTCGGCTCCCGGCAATACATACAAAAGTCATTGATAAAAAAAAAAAAAAAAAGCGTGGGGGTTCCCCAGAATTCAATTACCAGGCCCTTCAGGTCTGGAATGGATATTAAGGGGAACCCCGCCGCAAATTAAAAAAAAATTTGACGTGGGGTTCCCCCAAATATCCATTCCAGGCCCTTCAGATCTGGCATGGATTTTAAGGGGAACTCCACCCCAAATTTTAAAAAAATGGCGTGGAGTCCCCCTAAAAATCCATACCAGACCCCTTATCCGAGCACGCAACCTGGCCGGCCGCAGGGGAAAAGGGGGGGACGAGAGAACGCCCCCCCCTCCCTCCTGAACCGTACCAAGCCACATGCCCTCAACATGGGGAGGATGTCTCCATGTTGATGGGGACAAGGGCCTCATCCCCACAACCCTTGCCCGGTGGTTGTGGGGGTCTGCGGGCGGGGGGCTTATCGGAATCTGGAAGACCCCTTTAACAAAGGGGACCCCCAGATCCCGCCCCCCCCCCTATGTGAATTGGTAAGGGGTACATTGTACCCCTACCATTTCACGAAGAAAGCGTAAAAAAATGTTTAAAAAAACACACAAACACCTTGAAAAAGTCCTTTATTTAAAATAATAAAAAAAAACAAAAACATTCCAGCGCTGAAATCCAGTGTCCCTCGGCGATCCCGATGTCCAGCGCTGTCCTTCATTAGTTGTGCCTGAGCAGACCTGATGGGGAACTCCCTCTCAGTATTTTAAATGTATAGACCCGCCCCTTCTAAAGTTCCCCATCAGGTCCGCTCAGCGGACCAGATGCGGAACATGAGAAGGGGCGGGTCTATACATGTATTACCAAAGTGAGAGCAGTTCCCCATCAGGTCCGCCCCCTCGGTATGTTGGACCCGCCTACGTCATTGGCTTGAGCGGGGAACACAGTGAAGGAAGTTCCCCGCTCAAGCCAATGACGTAGGCGGGTCCGACATACCGAGGGGGCGGACCTGATGGGGAACTGCTCTCACTTTGGCAATACATGTATAGACCCGCCCCTTCTCATGTTCCGCATCTGGTCCGCTGAGCGGACCTGATGGGGAACTTTAGAAGGGGCGGGTCTATACATTTAAAATACTGAGAGGGAGTTCCCCATCAGGTCCGCTCAGGCACAACCAATAAAGGACAGCGCTGGACATCGGGATCGCCGCGGGACACTGGATTTCACCGCTGGAATGTTTTTTTTTATTTTTTTAAATAAAGGACTTTTTTAAGGTGTTTGTGTGTTTTTTTTAAACATTTTTTTACGCTTTCTTCGTGAAATGGTAGGGGTACAATGTACCCCTTACCAATTCACATGGGGGGGCCGGGATCTGGGGGTCCCCTTTGTTAAAGGGGTCTTCCAGATTCCGATAAGCCCCCCGCCCGCAGACCCCCACAACCACCGGGCAAGGGTTGTGGGGATGAGGCCCTTGTCCCCATCAACATGGGGACATACTCCCCATGTTGAGGGCATGTGGCCTGGTACGGTTCAGGAGGGAGGGGGGGCCGCTCTCTCGTCCCCCCCTTTTCCCCTGCGGTCGGCCAGGTTGCGTGCTCGGATAAGGGGTCTGGTATGGATTTTTAGGGGGACTCCACGCCATTTTTTTTTTAAATTTGGGGTGGAGTTCCCCTTAAAATCCATGCCAGATCTGAAGGGCCTGGAATGGATATGTGGGGGAACCCCACGTCAATTTTTTTTTAAATTTGCGGCAGGGTTCCCCTTAATATCCATTCCAGACCTGAAGGGCCTGGTAATTGAATTCTGGGGAACCCCCACGCTTTTTTTTTATTTTTTTATCAATGACTTTTGAATGTATTGCCGGGAGCCGACAATTCATTAATAGCCACAAGTCAGTTTTAAATGACTTTTTTTCTTTCATGACATTTTTTGCAGGGACAGTTCTAAGCACGGGAAACATGCGCCACTTCACATGCATATCATACACACCCCCCAGGTACGAAATTTAAAGGAATATTTCACTTTTATTTTTTCATTTTAAGCATTATTAAAATCACTGCTCCCGAAAAAACGGCCGTTTTTAAAACTTTTTTTTGCATTGATACATGTCCCCTGGGGCAGGACCCGGGTCCCCAAACACTTTTTAGGACAATAACTTGCATATCAGCCTTTATAATTAACACTTTAGATTTCGAACGTTTGAGTCCATTGTATTTAATAGGGTTCTAAAGTTTACACGAACATTTTGTCTGTTCGCAGGTTCTGGTGCGAACCGAACAGGGGGGTGTTCGGCTCATCCCTGAAGAACACTAAAACACCAAGAAAGGCGTCAGAAAAGAGGAGGAAAGAGAAACGTGGGAGAGAGGAACAGGAAAAAGAGGTTCGAGAAGACTCAGCCAAGAAGAGACAGGAGTGATCAAGCTTCCAGGTTGTACTCCAGGTATGAGAGAAATATTGCAAAAGGTGGCCCAGGGTTCCCAAATGGTCCTAAACCTTTCATTTTTGTCATTTATTTTAGCTACGATTTGCTCTTGCACCATGATCCAGGAGACTTTCCTCCTGAACCCTTGGAAGAATATGGTGGGTTTCTTCGAGGCCTTGGCTATGGTCATTTTGGCTCCCAATAAAATGAAGAACGACAGGGCCTGGGAGTATTTAGATAAATTAAGATGAGGGGTCACCGTTACCTCCGTCAAGGAGCCAATGGTACGGAATACTTTCCGCCAAAAGGATCTAATGCGAGGACAGGTCTACCAGATGTGGAGCATAGTACCCTCTAGCTCACAACCTCTAAAACATACCGGCGAGGTCCTTGGGTATATCATTGCCAGCCTGGAAGGAACATAGTACCACCTAATCAGCACTTTTAGGCTAGCCATATATTTTTTTTTTACAGTACAGACTTGCTATATGTACACTGTGCACTGTCCTGTATTCTATCTCATTAGCATTGTAATTAGAGATTCAATCAATGTCATAACTGTGTTCGCCAAACTGTATAGCATGTGTTAATACA
The DNA here is from genome assembly GCA_029206835.1 of Rana muscosa. NCBI lineage: Eukaryota > Metazoa > Chordata > Amphibia > Anura > Ranidae > Rana > Rana muscosa. The sequence goes on along the minus strand of CM055127.1, from coordinate 9,211,554 downwards.
ACACCTGATTAGCCACCGGGACTCTCGACCCCCCGGATGCACCAAAGGGGTCACACTGCACTCTTCTCTCTTTGGGTGCCAGAAGGATTAGCAAGGTGATCTCTGTCCCAGTGTGCAGTATGAGCTGAACACACAGCTTACACCAAGGGTGGGGCACAGGAAGGAATAAGAAAGTAAATTTCTGGACAGCCGCACTCTGAAATTGTTGCCTTTATTCAAATAAGAACAGCACTACAAGCCACAGCAAAACGGCAAACTGGACAGCTGACGCATTTCACACTATTCCTAGTGTTTAATCATAGCTGTGGATCACCATCAAGGCTTCTCACCTGGAGCGGCTACCTATCTCTCCGTGGGGCACAGGAACTGGGGACTCTTTGCTATGACACAGATGGCACCTTGGTGTTGTAATTGGAGAGGGGGACCTAGAATTGTGATAGGATGCGGGCATTGTGACAGGGGGGTACCTGGGCAGTGTGACAGGAGTGGGGGGTACCTGGGCAGTATTACAGGAGTGGGGGGTACCTGGGCAGTATTACAGGAGTGGGGGGTACCTGGGCAGTATTACAGGAGTGGGGGGTACCTGGGCAGTGTTACAGGAGTGGGGGGTACCTGGGCAGTGTGACAGGAGGGGGGGCACCTGAGCAGTTTGACCGGAGTGGGGGGTACCTGGGCACTATTACAGGAGTGGGTGGTACCTGGGAAGTATTACAGGAGTGGGGGGGTACCTGGGCAGTGTGACAGGAGGGGGGGTACCTGGGAAGTGTTACAGGAGGGGGGTACCTGGGCAGTGTGACAGGAGTGGGGGGTACCTGGGCAGTATTACAGGAGTGGGTGGTACCTGGGCAGTATTACAGGAGTGGGGGTACCTGGGCAGTGTGACAGGAGAGGGGGGGTACCTGGGCAGTGTGACAGGAGGGGGGGTACCTCGGCAATGTGACAGGAGTGGGGGGGTACCTGGGCAGTGTGACAGGAGGGGGGTACCTGGGCAGTGTGACAGGAGAGAAGGTACCTGGGCAGTGTGACAGGAGTGGGGGGTACCTGGGCAGTATTACAGGAGTGGGGGGGTACCTGGGCAGTATTACAGGAGTGGGGGGGTACCTGGGCAGTGTGACAGGAGGGGGTACCTGGGCAGTGTGACAGGAATGGGTGGAACCTGGGCAGTATTGCAGGAGTGGGGGGGGTACTTAGGCAGTGTGACAGGAGGGGGGGTACCTGGGCAGTGTGACAGGAGTGTGGGGGTACCTGGGCAGTGTGACAGGATTGGGGTACCTCGGCAATGTGACAGGAGTGGGGGGTACCTGAGCAGTGTGACAGGAGTGGAGGGTACCTGGGCAGTGTGACAGGAGGGGGGGTACCTGGGCAGTGTGACAGGAGGGGGGTACCTGGGCAGTGTGACAGGAGGGGGGGTACCTTGGCAGTGTGACAGGAAGGGGGTACCTGGGCAGTGTTACAGGGGGGTACCTGGGCAGTGTGATAGGAGGGGGGTACCTGGGCAGTATTACAGGAGGGGGTACCTGGGCAGCATTGTGGGAGGGGGTACCTGGGCAGTATTACAGAAGGGGGTACCTGGGCAGAATTGTGGGAGGGGGGTACCTGGGCAGTATTACAGGAGGGAGGGGACCTGGGCAGTATTACAGGAGGGGGTACCTGGGCAGCATTGCGGGAGGGGGGTACCTGGGCAGTATTACAGGAGGGGGTACCTGGGCAGTATTACAGGAGGGGGTACCTGGGCAGCATTGTGGGAGGGGGGTACCTGGGCAGTATTACAGGAGGGGGGGTACCTGGGCAGTATTACAGGAGGGGGTACCTGGACAGCATTGTGGGAGGGGGTACCTGGGCAGTATTACAAGAGGGATTACCTGGGCAGCATTGCGGGAGGAGGGTACCTGGGCAGTATTACAGGAGGGGGGTACCTGGGCAGTATTACAGGAGGGGGTACCTGGGCAGCATTGCGGGAGGGGGGTACCTGGGCAGTATTACAAGAGGGATTACCTGGGCAGCATTGCAGGAGGGGGGTACCTGGGCAGTATTACAGGAGGGGTACCTGGGCAGCATTGCGGGAGGGGGGTACCTGGGCAGTATTACAGGAGGGGGTACCTGGGCAGTATTACAGGAGGGGGTATCTGGGCAGCATTGCGGGAGGGGGGTACCTTAGCAGTATTACAGGAGGGGGTACCTGGGCAGCATTGCGGGAGGGGGGTACCTGGGCAGTATTACAGGAGGGGGTACCTGGGCAGCATTGCGGGAGTGGGGTACGTGGGCAGTATTACAGGAGGGCGCAGGGTTCCCAAATGGTCCTAAACCTTTCAGTTTTGTAATTTATTTTAGCTACGATTTGCTCTTGCACCATGATCCAGGAGACTTTCCTCCTGAACCCTTGGAAGGAGATGGTGGGTTTCTTCGAGGCCTTGGCTATGGTCATTTTGGCTCCCAATAAAATGAAGAACGACAGGGCCTGGGAGTATTTAGATAAATTGGGAATATTATAGTTTAGCAGTGCCGTATTGGGATGAGGGGTCACCGTTACCTCTGTCAAGGAGCCAATGGTACGGAATACTTTCCGCCAAAAGGATCTAATGCGAGGACAGGTCCACCAAATGTGGAGCATAGTACCCTCTAGCTCACAACCTCTAAAACATACCGGTGAGGTCCCTGGGTATATCCTTGCCAGCCTGGAAGGAACATAGTACCACCTAATCAGCACTTTTAGGCTAGCCATATTTTATTTTTTTACAGTACAGACTTGCTATATGTACACTGTGCACTGTCGTGTGTAAAACATTTGCTCTTCACTCTTTGGGTGCCAGAAGGATTAGCAAGGTGATCTCTGTCCCAGTGTGCAGTATGAGCGGAACACACAGCATACACCAAGGATGGGGCACAGGAAGCAATAAGAAAGTAAATTTCGGGACATCCGCACTCTGAAAACGTTGCCTTTATTCAAATAAGAACAGCACTACAAGCCACAGCAAAACGGCAAACTGGAGAGTTGACGCGTTTCACACTATTCCTAGTGTTTAATCATAACTGTGGATCACCATCAAGGCTTCTCACCTGGAGCAGCTACCTATCTCTCCGTGGGGCACAGGAACTGGAGACTCTTTGCTATGACACAGATGGCACCTTGGCGTTGTAATTGGAGAGGGGGACCTAGAATTGTGATAGGAGGCGAGCATTGTGACAGGGGGGTACCTGGGCAGTATTACAGGAGTGGGGGTACCTGGGCAGTATTACAGGAGTGGGGGGCTACCTAGGCAGTGTGACAGGAGGGGGGTACCTGGGCAGTGTGATCTGGGCAGTATTATAGGAGTGGGTGGTACCTGGGCAGTATTAAAGTATTACAGGAGTGGGGGGGTACCTGGGCAGTGTGACAGGAGGGGGGTACCTGGGCAGTGTGACAGGAGGGGGTACCTGGGCAGTGTGACAGGAGTGGGGGGTACCTGGGCAGTATTACAGGAGTGGGTGGTACCTGGGCAGTATTACAGGAGTGGGGGGGTACCTGGGCAGTGTGACAGGAGGGGGGTACCTGGGCAGTGTGACAGGAGTGGGTGGTACCTGGGCAGTATTACAGGAGTGGGAGGGTACTTGGGCAGTGTGACAGGAGGGGGGTACCTGGGCAGTATTACAGGAGTGGGGGGTACCTTGGCAGTGTGACAGGAGGGGGTACCTGGGCAGTGTGACAGGAGTGGGTGGTACCTGGGCAGTATTGCAGGAGTGGGGGGGTACTTGGGCAGTGTGACAGGAGGGGGGGTACCTGGGCAGTGTGACAGGAGGGGGTTACCTTGGCAATGTGACAGGAGTGGGGGGGTACCTGGGCAGTGTGACAGGAGTGGGGGGGTACCTGGGCAGTGTGACAGGAGGGGGTACCTTGGCAGTGTGACAGGAGTGGGGGGGTACCTGGGCAGTATTACAGGAGTGGGGGGTACCTGGGCAGTGTGACAGGAGTGGGTGGTACCTGGGCAGTATTGCAGGAGTGGGGGGGGGGTACTTGGGCAGTGTGACAGGAGGGGGATACCTGGGCAGTGTGACAGGAGGGGGTACCTAGGCAATGTGACAGGAGTGGGGGGGTACCTGGGCAGTGTGACAGGAGTGGGGGGGTACCTGGGCAGTGTGACAGGAGGGGGGTACCTGGGCAGTGTTACAGGGGGGGTACCTGGGCAATGTGACAGGAGGGGATCTTCATAGCCCTTTTTGGTCTAACCTGGAGGGGAAGCACCTCTGACTGGGTGCTGCAACTTGGCCTGGGCACCTGCTGACTGCCACTTGGCCCTGCCTCCTCCTGGCTGCCACTCACCCCTGCCTCCTCCTGCCTGCCACATTCTCAAGCCTCGTCCTCCTGGCTGACCTCATCCTGTGTATAAAATGGACATAGTTTTAGTTTTTGGTTCATCAATCACACACAATTTTCAGCTCATGACTGTTACAAATTTAATGTTAATAGATAGAAAAGACTCTCATTCTGACCCCAGCATTTTTCATTACTGTCCCAATAATTTCTGGCCACTACTGTCTATTTTTTTTTTTTTTTAGTTTTTAATTACTGTATTTACTTTGGGAATAATATCATCTAGTTCCCAACAATAATTCTAGGACAATAAATAAAAATTACTACAGCGCTAATATGTAAATAGTGTAAACCACAAACCAAAGATACCTAAATGGTGCTAGCTGCAAACATAAAAAGAGAATCTGTGCCCTCCAACGTGAATAAATGTTAAAATATATGATGCGCTTACACCAACCTATTGTTTGTGCACAGTGAACTAATTTAACGTGCTTAATACAATGTGCTAAAAACACAATATGCTCAGTGCTAATATAATCAACTTAAACAGTGATAATATGCAGTGCTTATAAAGAAAAACAGCATAAATGGATTCCAATGTGGTGGACACGACAGTCCTGCTCACAACTCCTTGCTTCCACTATGCGAACTGTAACCTCAGATGATTCATCCAAGCAATCACAAAACACTGCTGAACAATTCACACTGAACTCATAATAAAAAGGTCCGCCAGTCTCCCTGGCCACCCGTGGCGAGACCGCTTCAAAACAAGGCTCCCCTTCTCTAGATCACTCGGGGTTCCAAAGATGTCATCATATAAGGGATACAAAGAAAAGAGATCATTGCGCAATAATCACTACACCATCAGCTTCAAAACAGCTGTGGCTGCACTCACATAACCCTGGATAATCAGCGCTCAAGCTCAGCTCAGTTTGATGTAATCCTCCTCAGGCTGTTGGTAGCGTCACTAGGCTCCTCCCCCTACACGTTACGTCATCGGCACTTGACTTATTCATGGGTAAGCATGTGACCAGACAGCGCGTCCTTTTATAGAGGGTGAAAAGACCTCTCGCTTGTAGTTAGAGCGATGGTCCAATCGTAAACACATCATTGCTGGTTAGCGCTGATCCATAATTTCGCTAATATTTAAACAATCTCAAAAACAAATGCCTTTAATAACATGGCTATTCATTCATTAAAAACACATGATACAAATACATATAAAAAGCAGATACTTCATGATTCTATATATAGATAATGCAATTGGTTCCTCCAGTGGCCATTTCTGGTACTGCTTCCCAAATTTCCTTTATTAATGTGGGGGAACTCCAATTTTAAATCAACATATCATGAAGTATAAAATCTATAATATCTAAAATTTCAGAATTAAAAACAGGATACAAAATTGATGAATATATAAGAAGATAAAAACTATAAAACCTAAAAAGCATAAGCTTAATAAAAATATTAATATTAATATTGTTAAAACCTGAAAAACCCCATGATCTGAACTCATAGTCATCTAATATATATGATTCCTTTTGCCCAAATTTAGTTGATAAATAAAAGAAAAGGAAAGGGAATATGTTCTTAATCCCTCCCTTAGGCCCAATAAGGTCCACTTAGGGTGTCATCCTATAAATATAGAGCATTTTCCCCTATAATGATTATTACCCTATAAAGCCCAAAAAACAAAAAAAGGGGGCCTATGATTAATAATCTGAAATAAAACAGTTCAAATCAAAATCAATATTCAAACCATTCGGCGCCAAAGTGCAAATTTTATATATCCAACGTGATTCACTTTTGCTTATTTCTCTGACCCTATGGCTACCCCTCCAGTGTGGTTTGTACTTCTGTATGGCCCAAAATTTTAGATCAGCTGGATTCCTATTATGACAAAGATCAAAATGTCGAGAAACATTATGTTTGGGAAAACCTGCCTTAATGTTTTGCACATGCTCCCTTAGTCTTTTCCACAAGGGTCTCTTAGTTCTCCCTATATACTGCAGGGAGCATGTGCATTCCAACATATACACCACCCCTTCTGTCCTGCATGTAATAAAATCTTTGATGTTATAATCCTTATGTGTGGTGTTAGATTTAAAGTTGGAACATTTTACACCATTCAAACTCGTCTCTCTACAACCATAACATCGTTTGCATGGGTAAAATCCCTTTCCTTGAAAGAAGGTAAGCGTATTATGTTTGGTCGGTGGATTTGGAACATTTTTTACTACTAAATCCCTCAAAGTGGGGGCCCTTCTATATACCACCCTTGGCCTATCAGGCAATATGCTCTGTAACTGTTTATCAGCTTTCAATATTGGCCAATGCTTCTTAAAAATGGTTTCCAATTGTTTGTGTTGGATATTGAAATCCATAATTATAGGTACTTCCTGAGATCTGTTTACTGTTTTTTCTTCTTTTTCTTTATCCTTTATAAGGTAGTCTCTAGGTATTTCATACACCTCCCTTATTTTGTCATGTATGAAGTCTTCATTGTACCCTTTTCAGAAAAATTTCTTTCCAATTGTGTTAGCCTGTTCCAAATATACATGAGGGTCTGTACAATTCCTCCGGAGTCTTATTAATTGGCCTTTAGGTATGTTGATCAACCAGGGGTCGAAATGACAGCTATCTGTAGGAATGTAGCTATTTCTCTCTACCGGTTTAAAGTGCGTTTTTGTTTTTATCTTGTTGTTCTCTAATATTATTTCTAAATCCAAAAATTGTATGACTTTATCGCTTATCGTGTACGTTAACTTAATATTGTTTTGATTAACATTCAGCTTTTGAAAAAATTCAATCAAGGTGCTTTCATCACCACTCCATATGATGATGCAGTCATCAATGAACCGTTTATATAACATCAAATGTTCCGATTCATCTAGATATATTGCTTTTTCCTCCCATTCGGACATAAAAATATTCGCAACACTGGGAGCATACTTTGCCCCCATCGCTATCCCATTTAGTTGTCTGTAATATTCATGGTCATACCAGAAATAATTGTGTTGCAGTCCGAAGGCTAAGCTTCTCAGAATGAATCTTTTCTGTTTAGACGCTAAATTGCTAAAACCATCCAAGGCCCATTTAGAGGCCTTGATGGCTTGTTCATGCTCTATATTAGTGTAGAGTGAAGCAACGTCTGCCGTAGCCATCAAATATTTCTGTTGTGGATTTAATTCCATCTTGTCCAAAATTTGTAACAGATGTTTAGTATCTCTTAGGTACGCACGTGTCTTCGACACCAATGGTTGCATAAATCTATCAACATATTCCCCCAATCTGGAGTTAAGGGATTGTATGTAGAGTTGAGCGGACACCTGGATGTTTGGGTTCGACGGGTTCGGCCGAACTTCGGAAAAAAGTTCGGGTTCGGGACCGAACTTTAACCCGAACCCGAACCCCATTGAAGTCAATGGGGACCCGGACTTCTAAGGACTAAAAAGGCTCTAAAAAAGTAATGGAAAGGGCTAGAGGGCTGCAAATGACAGCAAAATGTTGTTAAGAGCATTGCAAGTGCTCTGAAACAAATGTGGAAAGGGAAATAACTTAAAATAACATAAAAAAAATAAAAATAAAAAATAATAATCTTGACCTAGGAGGACGAGGTCCATATGGAGTAGGAGGTTGAGGTGGCGGTGGATGTGGCTGTGTAGGTGGAAGCGGCGGTGGAGGAGGACGAGGTAGCCAACACTGATTCAAAAATACAACAATGGCTGGGTAAGGCCGGTGATGTGTCGAATTCTGTCCCCCGTCAAATAGTGTCCACCCTGTACTGCGCTTGCTCAGTATGTAGGACAAGGGGATTTAGAAAATCTCCCAAGACAAACGGCGCCTGCATGGTGAGTTCAGGTGAAGGCCACACCATCCGTGGTTCAAGCCGAGCCAAGTGAGGCCGTGCCCGAAGCGTGGCGATCGAACCGAGCCCGTGAGGGGCCCTGTTACTATGTGCTACCGTATGTCCACTTGGATGGTGGGGCTTGAACCTGCACTCACAGCGCAGGCGCCGTTCATCTTCGGAGATTTTGTGAATCTCCTTGTCCTCTGTACTGCGCAAGCGCTGCGCCTTCGCAGCATGGGCCGGACACAATCCGATGGCCGGACAGTTTTTGTCACAACACCGGTATACATGTCTATTCTGCACAAGGTACGGACAAGTCCTGTGGGATCCATGCCTGGTTCATTTTAATGAACGTGAGCTTGTCCACATTGGCTCTGGACAGGCGGCTGCGCTTGTCTGTGATAACGCCCCCTGCCATGCTAAATACACGTTCAGATAATACACTGGCTGCAGGGCAGGCCAGCACCTCCAAGGCATAAAGGGCAAGCTCAGGCCATGTGCCCAATTTGGAGACCCAGAAGTTAAAGGGGGCAGACCCGTCATCCAGTACGTGTAGGCCTGTGGACACATACTGCTCAACCATGTTGGTGAAATGCTGCCTCCTGCTAAGACGTTCCATCTCAGCTGGTGGTGCTGGTTGTTGTGGCGTGCTGACAAAGCTTTTCCACATTTCAGCCATGCTAACCCTGCCTTCTGAGGTGCTACCGGTGCCCCGGCTGCGTTGGCGACCTCTTCCTCCTCCTCTGCCTTCGCCTTGTGCTTCCACCGTACGCCCGCTGTCAGGTGGGAATGCCACCAACAGCGCATCTACCAGCGTGCGCTTGTACTCGCGCATCTTACGATCCCGCTCCAGTGAGGGAATTAAGGACGGTACGTTGTCCTTGTAACGGGGATCCAGCAGGGTGGCCACCCAGTAATCAGCACCAGTTAAAATGTGGGCAACTCGGCGGTCATTGCGGAAACACTGCAGCATGTAATCGCTCATGTGTGCCAGGCTGCCCAGAGGCAAAGAAAAGCTGTCCTCTGTGGGAGGTGTATCGTCTGTGTCCTCTGTATCCCCCCAGCCACGCACCAGTGATGGCCACGAGCTGGTCTGGGTGCCACCCTGCTGTGAAAATGGCTCCTCCTCCTCCTCCTCCATCTCCTCCTCCACCTCGTCATCCTCCAGAACTGTGCCATTTCTGCCGGACAATTGTGTACCTGCCGTTTGTTGGTGCAGGAACCCACCCTCGTAGCCACTTGTGAAAGACTGCCCTGAAAGCCTATGAAATGATCCCGCTTCCTCCTCCTCCTCCTCATCCTCCTGTGCCACATCCTCTTCCATCATCGCCCGAAGCGTTTTTTCAAGGAGGCATAGAACTGGGATAGTAACGCTAAGAACGGCGTCATTGGCACTGGACATGTTGGTGGAGTACTCGAAACAGCGCAACAAGGCACACAGGTCTCGCATGGAGGCCCAGTTATTGGTGGTGAAGTGGTGCTGTTCCGCAGAGCGACTCACGCGTGATTGCTGCAGCTGAAACTCCACTATCGCCTGCTGCTGCTCGCACAGTCTGGCCAGCATGTGCAAGGTGGAGTTCCACCTTGTGGGCACGTCACATATGAGGCGGTGAGCGGGAAGGCCGAAGTTACGCTGCAGCGCTGACAGGCGAGCAGCAGCAGGGTGAGAACGCCGAAAGTGCGCACACACAGCCCGCACTTTCTGCAGCAGCTCTGGCATATTGGGGTAATTTTTAAGGAACCTCTGGACCACCAAGTTCAGCACATGCGCCAGGCAAGGGATGTGCGTCAAACCGGCTAGGCCCAGAGCTGCTACGAGATTTCGCCCATTATCGCACACCACCAGGCCGGGCTTGAGGCTCACTGACAGCAACCACTCATTGGTCTGTTGTTCCATGTCCCTCCACAACTCCTGCGCGGTGTGGGGTTTTTCCCCCAAAGAGGAAAGTTTTAAAACTGCCTGCTGTCGTTTACCCCTGGCTGTGCTGAAGTTGATGGTGAAGGTGTTACGCTGACCGGATGAGGAGGCAGTAGACGATGAGGAAGCGGAGTAGGAGGAGTTAGCAACAGGAGGCAAACTGAAGCGCCCTGCAATCCTCGGTGGTGGAAGGACATGCGCCAAACTGCTATCTGCCTCAGGCCCAGCGGCCACTGCATTTACCCAGTGTGCTGTTAGGGAGATATAATGTCCCTGACCGTGCTTACTGGTCCACGCATCCGTAGTTAGGTGGACCTTGCCACAGATGGCGTTGCGCAGTGCACACCTGATTTTGTCCCCCACTTGGTTGTGCAGGGAAGGGATGGCTCGCCTGGAAAAATAGTGGCGGCTGGGCACGACGTACTGTGGAACAGCCAATGCCATCAGGCTTTTAAAACTCTGCGTCTCCACCAGACGGAATGACAGCATTTCAAAGGCCAGGAGTTTTGAAATGCTGGCATTCAGGGCCAGGGATCGCGGGTGGCTAGGGGGGTACTTCCTCTTCCGCTCCAATGTTTGGGAGATAGAGAGCTGAACGCTTCCATGGGACATTGTGGAGATGGTTGGTGACCCAGGTGGTAGTGTTGCTGGCAGATCCTCTGTTTGCGGGGTGGCAGGTGCCACTGTCACTACAGAGGTGGATGAAGAGGCCGAGACTGCAGCAGAAGAGGAAGCAGGAGGAGCCAGAGACCTTTCTTGGTTTTTGAGGTGTCTACTCCACTGCAGCTCGTGCTTTGCACTTAGATGCCTGGTCATGCAGGTTGTGCTCAGGTTGAGAACGTTTATGCCTCGCTTCAGCCTCTGATTGCACAGCCTGCAAACCACTCGTGTCTTGTCATCAGCACATTGTGTGAAGAACTGCCATGCTAGGGAACTCCTTGGACCTGGCTTTAGTGTGCTCGGTCCCTTGCTGTGTTGGGCAGTAGCAGACATACTGTCTAGCGGACGGACGCTCCGCTTTTGCACCCTGCTCCCTCTTCTGCTGTGCTGGTGGCTCTGTGCGACCACCGCCTCTTCCTCCAAACTACACTGGTCACCTGCATAACGTTCATTCCATGTGGGGTCGAGGACCTCATCGTCCTCCACATCATCTTCCACCCAGTCTTCACCCCTGCCCTCCTTGTCTGTCTGCACAATTGCGAAAGCAGCAGCAGTTGGCACCTGTGTTTCGTCATCATCCGAGACGTACTGCGATGGTCCTCCCATGTACTCATCATGAAACATAAGTGGTTGGGCATCGGTGCACTCAATCTCTTCCACTTCTGGGGCAGGGCTAGGTGGATGGCCCTGGGAAACCCTGCTAACATCATCTAGTCATCGAAAAGCAGAAGAGACTGCTGCATGATTTGGGGCTCAGACTGCTTGGCTGATTTGCAAGGGGGTGAGGTGAAAGACTGATGGACATGGGTTTCAGGTGCCAACTTTGTTCTTTCATAAGAAGAGTGGGTGGGAGACAATGTGAAGGAACCCGAGGCACTGTCAGCAACCCAATCTACTATCGCCTGTACTTGTCCTGGCCTAAACATTCGTACAGCCTCATTAGGCGCGACAAAATACCGCCGCAGGCTCGGTCGCCTACTCGCACCTGAGGAAGGTGTTTCACTTGTGCGTGTATCTGGCACAGATCCACCACGTCCTCTCCCTGCAACAGGAGCTCCACCAGCAGCACCACGACCGGGGCCACCACGTCCCTTTGACCTTCTCCTCATATTTTCCAAATTTAGGATCTTGCCCTAAATGGGTGTTTTTGGAAGAGCAGAACACATCCACAGTACGTAACCGCCGAATCGCACAGCTACAAAACTGCAGAAAATGTTATTAAAAAAAAATGTTTTTTTTTTAGTATAGCACAGTAGAAGAAAACTATTTAGAAATTGTTTCTTTCACACACCTCCAAATATGTATAACACACTGCAAACTATTTTTTGTGCCCCATAACGGCGTTTTTTGGAAGAGCAGAACACACCCACAGTACGTAACCGCTGAATCGCACAGCTACAGAACTGCAGAAAATGCTATTCAAAAAATATGTTTTTTTTTTAGTATAGCACAGTAGAAGAAAACTATTTAGAAATTGTTTATTTCACACACCTCCAAATATGTATAACACACTGCAAACAATTTTTTGTGCCCCTAAACGGCGTTTTTTGGAAGAGCAGAACACACCCACAGTACGTAACCGCTGAATCGCACAGCTACAGAACTGCAGAAAATGCTATTCAAAAAAAATGTTTTTTTTTTTAGTATAGCACAGTAGAAGAAAACTATTTAGAAATTGTTTATTTCACACACCTCCAAATATGTATAACACACTGCAAACTATTTTTTGTGCCCCATAACGGCGTTTTTTGGAAGAGCAGAACACACCCACAGTACGTAACTGCTGAATCGCACAGCTACAGAACTGCAGAAAATGCTATTCAAAAAAAATGTTTTTTTTTTAGTATAGCACAGTAGAAGAAAACTATTTAGAAATTGTTTATTTCACACACCTCCAAATATGTATAACACACTGCAAACTATTTTTTGTGCCCCTAAACGGCGTTTTTTGGAAGAGCAGAACACACCCACAGTACGTAACCGCTGAATCGCACAGCTACAGAACTGCAGAAAATGCTATTCAAAAAAAATGTTTTTTTTTTAGTATAGCACAGTAGAAGAAAACTATTTAGAAATTGTTTATTTCACACACCTCCAAATATGTATAACACACTGCAAACTATTTTTTGTGCCCCTAAACGGCATTTTTTGGAAGAGCATAACACACCCACAGTACGTAACCGCTGAATCGCACAGCTACAGAACTGCAGAAAATGCTATTCAAAAATTTTTTTTTTTTTAGTATAGCAGAGTAGAAGAAAACTATTTAGAAATTGTTTATTTCACACACCTCCAAATATGTATAACACACTGCAAACTATTTTTTGTGCCCCTAAACGGCGTTTTTTGGAAGAGCAGCAGAACACACCCACAGTACGTAACCGCTGAATCGCACAGCTACAGAACTGCAGAAAATGCTATTCAAAAAAAATGTTTTTTTTTTTAGTATAGCACAGTAGAAGAAAACTATTTAGAAATTGTTTATTTCACACACCTCCAAATATGTATAACACACTGCAAACTATTTTTTGTACCCCATAACGGCGTTTTTTGGAAGAGCAGAACACACCCACAGTACGTAACTGCTGAATCGCACAGCTACAGAACTGCAGAAAATGCTATTCAAAAAAAATGTTTTTTTTTTAGTATAGCACAGTAGAAGAAAACTATTTAGAAATTGTTTATTTCACACACCTCCAAATATGTATAACACACTGCAAACTATTTTTTGTGCCCCTAAACGGCGTTTTTTGGAAGAGCAGAACACACCCACAGTACGTAACCGCTGAATCGCACAGCTACAGAACTGCAGAAAATGCTATTCAAAAAAAATGTTTTTTTTTTAGTATAGCACAGTAGAAGAAAACTATTTAGAAATTGTTTATTTCACACACCTCCAAATATGTATAACACACTGCAAACTATTTTTTGTGCCCCTAAACGGCATTTTTTGGAAGAGCAGAACACACCCACAGTACGTAACCGCTGAATCGCACAGCTACAGTACTGCAGAAAATGCTATTCAAAAATTTTTTTTTTTTTAGTATAGCAGAGTAGAAGAAAACTATTTAGAAATTGTTTATTTCACACACCTCCAAATATGTATAACACACTGCAAACTATTTTTTGTGCCCCTAAACGGCGTTTTTTGGAAGAGCAGCAGAACACACCCACAGTACGTAACCGCTGAATCGCACAGCTACAGAACTGCAGAAAATGCTATTAAAAAAAATGTTTTTTTTTAGTATAGCACAGTAGAAGAAAACTATTTAGAAATTGTTTATTTCACACACCTCCAAATATGTATAACACACTGCAAACTATTTTTTGTGCCCCTAAACGGCGTTTTTTGGAAGAGAAGAACACACCCACAGTACGTAACCGCTGAATCGCACAGCTACAGAACTGCAGAAAATGCTATTAAAAAAAATGTTTTTTTTTTAGTATAGCACAGTAGAAGAAAACTATTTAGAAATTGTTTATTTCACACACCTCCAAATATGTATAACACACTGCAAACTATTTTTTGTGCCCCATAACGGCGTTTTTTGGAAGAGCAGAACACACCCACAGTACGTAACCGCTGAATCGCACAGCTACAGAACTGCAGAAAATGCTATTCAAAAAAAATGTTTTTTTTTTAGTATAGCACAGTAGAAGAAAACTATTTAGAAATTGTTTATTTCACACACCTCCAAATATGTATAACACACTGCAAACTATTTTTTGTGCCCCTAAACGGCGTTTTTTGGAAGAGCAGAACACACCCACAGTACGTAACCGCTGAATCGCACAGCTACAGAACTGCAGAAAATGCTATTCAAAAAAAATGTTTTTTTTTTTAGTATAGCACAGTAGAAGAAAACTATTTAGAAATTGTTTATTTCACACACCTCCAAATATGTATAACACACTGCAAACTATTTTTTGTGCCCCTACACGGCGTTTTTTGGAAGAGCAGAACACACCCACAGTACGTAACCGCTGAATCGCACAGCTACAGAACTGCAGAAAATGCTATTCAAAAAAAAATGTTTTTTTTTTTAGTATAGCACAGTAGAAGAAAACTATTTAGAAATTGTTTATTTCACACACCTCCAAATATGTATAACACACTGCAAACTATTTTTTGTGCCCCTAAACGGCGTTTTTTGGAAGAGCAGAACACACCCACAGTACGTAACCGCTGAATCGCACAGCTACAGAACTGCAGAAAATGCTATTCAAAAAAATGTTTTTTTTTAGTATAGCACAGTAGAAGAAAACTACTTAGAAATTGTTTATTTCACACACCTCCAAATATGTATAACACACTGCAAACTATTTTTTGTGCCCCTAAACGGCGTTTTTTGGAAGAGCAGAACACACCCACAGTACGTAACCGCTGAATCGCACAGCTACAGAACTGCAGAAAATGCTATTCAAAAAAAATGTTTTTTTTTTGTATAGCACAGTAGAAGAAAACTATTTAGAAATTGTTTATTTCACACACCTCCAAATATGTATAACACACTGCAAACTATTTTTTGTGCCCCTAAACGGCGTTTTTTGGAAGAGCAGAACACACCCACAATACGTAACCGCTGAATCGCACAGCTACAGAACTGCAGAAAATGCTATTCAAAAAAAATGTTTTTTTTTTAGTATAGCACAGTAGAAGAAAACTATTTAGAAATTGTTTATTTCACACACCTCCAAATATGTATAACACACTGCAAACTATTTTTTGTGCCCCTAAACGACGTTTTTTGGAAGAGCAGAACACACCCACAGTACGTAACCGCTGAATCGCACAGCTACAGAACTGCAGAAAATGCTATTCAAAAAAAATGTTTTTTTTTTAGTATAGCACAGTAGAAGAAAACTATTTAGAAATTGTTTATTTCACACACCTCCAAATATGTATAACACACTGCAAACTATTTTTTGTGCCCCTAAACGGCATTTTTTGGAAGAGCAGAACACACCCACAGTACGTAACCGCTGAATCGCACAGCTACAGAACTGCAGAAAATGCTATTCAAAAAAAATGTTTTTTTTTTTAGTATAGCACAGTAGAAGAAAACTATTTAGAAATTGTTTATTTCACACACCTCCAAATATGTATAACACACTGCAAACTATTTTTTGTGCCCCTACACGGCATTTTTGGGAAGAGCAGAACACACCCACAGTACGTAACCGCTGAATCGCACAGCTACAGAACTGCAGAAAATGCTATTCAAAAAAAAATGTTTTTTTTTTTAGTATAGCACAGTAGAAGAAAACTATTTAGAAATTGTTTATTTCACACACCTCCAAATATGTATAACACACTGCAAACTATTTTTTGTGCCCCTAAACGGCGTTTTTTGGAAGAGCAGAACACACCCACAGTACGTAACCGCTGAATCGCACAGCTACAGAACTGCAGAAAATGCTATTCAAAAAAATGTTTTTTTTTAGTATAGCACAGTAGAAGAAAACTACTTAGAAATTGTTTATTTCACACACCTCCAAATATGTATAACACACTGCAAACTATTTTTTGTGCCCCTAAACGGCGTTTTTTGGAAGAGCAGAACACACCCACAGTACGTAACCGCTGAATCGCACAGCTACAGAACTGCAGAAAATGCTATTCAAAAAAAATGTTTTTTTTTGTATAGCACAGTAGAAGAAAACTATTTAGAAATTGTTTATTTCACACACCTCCAAATATGTATAACACACTGCAAACTATTTTTTGTGCCCCTAAACGGCGTTTTTTGGAAGAGCAGAACACACCCACAATACGTAACCGCTGAATCGCACAGCTACAGAACTGCAGAAAATGCTATTCAAAAAAAATGTTTTTTTTTTAGTATAGCACAGTAGAAGAAAACTATTTAGAAATTGTTTATTTCACACACCTCCAAATATGTATAACACACTGCAAACTATTTTTTGTGCCCCTAAACGGCGTTTTTTGGAAGAGCAGAACACACCCACAGTACGTAACCGCTGAATCGCACAGCTACAGAACTGCAGAAAATGCTATTCAAAAAAAATTTTTTTTTTTAGTATAGCACAGTAGAAGAAAACTATTTAGAAATTGTTTATTTCACACACCTCCAAATATGTATAACACACTGCAAACTATTTTTTGTGCCCCTAAACGGCGTTTTTTGGAAGAGCAGAACACACCCACAGTACGTAACCGCTGAATCGCACAGCTACAGAACTGCAGAAAATGCTATTCAAAAAAAATGTTTTTTTTTAGTATAGCACAGTAGAAGAAAACTATTTAGAAATTGTTTATTTCACACACCTCCAAATATGTATAACACACTGCAAACTATTTTTTGTGCCCCTAAACGGCGTTTTTTGGAAGAGCAGAACACACCCACAATACGTAACCGCTGAATCGCACAGCTACAGAACTGCAGAAAATGCTATTCAAAAAAAATGTTTTTTTTTTAGTATAGCACAGTAGAAGAAAACTATTTAGAAATTGTTTATTTCACACACCTCCAAATATGTATAACACACTGCAAACTATTTTTTGTGCCCCTAAACGGCGTTTTTTGGAAGAGCAGAACACACCCACAGTACGTAACCGCTGAATCGCACAGCTACAGAACTGCAGAAAATGCTATTCAAAAAAAAATGTTTTTTTTTTTAGTATAGCACAGTAGAAGAAAACTATTTAGAAATTGTTTATTTCACACACCTCCAAATATGTATAACACACTGCAAACTATTTTTTGTGCCCCTAAACGGCGTTTTCTGGAAGAGCAGAACACACCCACAGTACGTAACCGCTGAATCGCACAGCTACAGAACTGCAGAAAATGCTATTCAAAAAAATGTTTTTTTTTAGTATAGCACAGTAGAAGAAAACTACTTAGAAATTGTTTATTTCACACACCTCCAAATATGTATAACACACTGCAAACTATTTTTTGTGCCCCTAAACGGCGTTTTTTGGAAGAGCAGAACACACCCACAGTACGTAACCGCTGAATCGCACAGCTACAGAACTGCAGAAAATGCTATTCAAAAAAAATGTTTTTTTTTAGTATAGCACAGTAGAAGAAAACTATTTAGAAATTGTTTATTTCACACACCTCCAAATATGTATAACACACTGCAAACTATTTTTTGTGCCCCTAAACGGCGTTTTTTGGAAGAGCAGAACACACCCACAGTACGTAACCGCTGAATCGCACAGCTACAGAACTGCAGAAACTGCTATTCCAAAAAAATGTTTTTTTTTTAGTATAGCACAGTAGAAGAAAACTATTTAGAAATTGTTTATTTCACACACCTCCAAATATGTATAACACACTGCAAACTATTTTTTGTGCCCCTAAACGGCGTTTTTTGGAAGAGCAGAACACACCCACAGTACGTAACCGCTGAATCGCACAGCTACAGAACTGCAGAAAATGCTATTCAAAAAAAATGTTTTTTTTTTAGTATAGCACAGTAGAAGAAAACTATTTAGAAATTGTTTATTTCACACACCTCCAAATATGTATAACACACTGCAAACTATTTTTTGTGCCCCTAAACGGCGTTTTTTGGAAGAGCAGAACACACCCACAGTACGTAACCGCTGAATCGCACAGCTACAGAACTGCAGAAAATGCTATTCAAAAAAAATGTTTTTTTTTTAGTATAGCACAGTAGAAGAAAACTATTTAGAAATTGTTTATTTCACACACCTCCAAATATGTATAACACACTGCAAACTATTTTTTGTGCCCCTAAACGGCGTTTTTTGGAAGAGCAGAACACACCCACAGTACGTAACCGCTGAATCGCACAGCTACAGAACTGCAGAAAATGCTATTCAAAAAAAATATTTTTTTTTTAGTATAGCACAGTAGAAGAAAACTATTTAGAAATTGTTTATTTCACACACCTCCAAATATGTATAACACACTGCAAACTATTTTTTGTGCCCCATAACGGCGTTTTTTGGAAGAGCAGAACACACCCACAGTACGTAACCGCTGAATCGCACAGCTACAGAACTGCAGAAAATGCTATTCAAAAAAAATGTTTTTTTTTTAGTATAGCACAGTAGAAGAAAACTATTTAGAAATTGTTTATTTCACACACCTCCAAATATGTATAACACACTGCAAACTATTTTTTGTGCCCCTAAACGGCGTTTTTTGGAAGAGCAGAACACACCCACAGTACGTAACCGCTGAATCGCACAGCTACAGAACTGCAGAAAATGCTATTCAAAAAAAATATTTTTTTTTTAGTATAGCACAGTAGAAGAAAACTATTTAGAAATTGTTTATTTCACACACCTCCAAATATGTATAACACACTGCAAACTATTTTTTGTGCCCCTAAACGGCGTTTTTTGGAAGAGCAGAACACACCCACAGTACGTAACCGCTGAATCGCACAGCTACAGAACTGCAGAAAATGCTATTAAAAAAAAATGTTTTTTTTTTAGTATAGCACAGTAGAAGAAAACTATTTAGAAATTGTTTATTTCACACACCTCCAAATATGTATAACACACTGCAAACTATTTTTTGTGCCCCTAAACGGCGTTTTTTGGAAGAGCAGAACACACCCACAGTACGTAACCGCTGAATCGCACAGCTACAGAACTGCAGAAAATGCTATTCAAAAAAAATGTTTTTTTTTTTAGTATAGCACAGTAGAAGAAAACTATTTATAAATTGTTTATTTCACACACCTCCAAATATGTATAACACACTGCAAACTATTTTTTGTGCCCCTAAACGGCGTTTTTGGAAGAGCAGAACACACCCACAGTACGTAACCGCTGAATCGCACAGCTACAGAACTGCAGAAAATGCTATTCAAAAAAATGTTTTTTTTTAGTATAGCACAGTAGAAGAAAACCACTTAGAAATTGTTTATTTCACACACCTCCAAATATGTATAACACACTGCAAACTATTTTTTGTGCCCCTAAACGGCGTTTTTTGGAAGAGCAGAACACACCCACAGTACGTAACCGCTGAATCGCACAGCTACAGAACTGCAGAAAATGCTATTCAAAAAAAAATGTTTTTTTTTTTTAGTATAGCACAGTAGAAGAAAACTATTTAGAAATTGTTTATTTCACACACCTCCAAATATGTATAACACACTGCAAACTATTTTTTGTGCCCCTAAACAGCGTTTTTTGGAAGAGCAGAACACACCCACAGTACGTAACCGCTGAATCGCACAGCTACAGAACTGCAGAAAATGCTATTAAAAAAAATTTTTTTTTTTAGTATAGCACAGTAGAAGAAAACTATTTAGAAATTGTTTATTTCACACACCTCCAAATATGTATAACACACTGCAAACTATTTTTTGTGCCCCTAAACGGCGTTTTTTGGAAGAGCAGAACACATCCACAGTACGTAACCGCTGAATCGCACAGCTACAGAACTGCAGAAAATGCTATTCAAAAAAAAATGTTTTTTTTTTAGTATAGCACAGTAGAAGAAAACTATTTAGAAATTGTTTATTTCACACACCTCCAAATATGTATAACACACTGCAAACTATTTTTTGTGCCCCTAAACGGCGTTTTTTGGAAGAGCAGAACACACCCACAGTACGTAACCGCTGAATCGCACAGCTACAGAACTGCAGAAAATGCTATTCAAAAAAAATGTTTTTTTTTAGTATAGCACAGTAGAAGAAAACTATTTAGAAATTGTTTATTTCACACACCTCCAAATATGTATAACACACTGCAAACTATTTTTTGTGCCCCTAAACGGCGTTTTTTGGAAGAGCAGAACACACCCACAGTACGTAACCGCTGAATCGCACAGCTACAGAACTGCAGAAAATGCTATTAAAAAAAAAATGTTTTTTTTTTAGTATAGCACAGTAGAAGAAAACTATTTAGAAATTGTTTATTTCACACACCTCCAAATATGTATAACACACTGCAAACTATTTTTTGTGCCCCTAAACGGCGTTTTTTGGAAGAGCAGCAGAACACACCCACAGTACGTAACCGCTGAATCGCACAGCTACAGAACTGCAGAAAATGCTATTCAAAAAAAATGTTTTTTTTTAGTATAGCACAGTAGAAGAAAACTATTTAGAAATTGTTTATTTCACACACCTCCAAATATGTATAACACACTGCAAACTATTTTTTGTGCCCCTAAACTGCGTTTTTTGGAAGAGCAGAACACACCCACAGTACGTAACCGCTGAATCGCACAGCTACAGAACTGCAGAAAATGCTATTCAAAAAAAATGTTTTTTTTTTAGTATAGCACAGTAGAAGAAAACTATTTAGAAATTGTTTATTTCACACACCTCCAAATATGTATAACACACTGCAAACTATTTTTTGTGCCCCTAAACGGCGTTTTTTGGAAGAGCAGAACACACCCACAGTACGTAACCGCTGAATCGCACAGCTACAGAACTGCAGAAAATGCTATTCAAAAAAAATGTTTTTTTTTTAGTATAGCACAGTAGAAGAAAACTATTTAGAAATTGTTTATTTCACACACCTCCAAATATGTATAACACACTGCAAACTATTTTTTGTGCCCCTAAACGGCGTTTTTTGGAAGAGCAGAACACACCCACAGTACGTAACCGCTGAATCGCACAGCTACAGAACTGCAGAAAATGCTATTCAAAAAAAAATTTGTTTTTTTAGTATAGCACAGTAGGAGAAAACTATTTAGAAATTGTTTATTTCACACACCTCAAAATATGTATAACACACTGCAAACTATTTTTTGTGCCCCTAAACGGCGTTTTTTGGAAGAGCAGAACACACCCACAGTACGTAACCGCTGAATCGCACAGCTACAGAACTGCAGAAAATGCTATTCAAAAAAATTTTTTTTTTTTTAGTATAGCACAGTAGAAGAAAACTATTTAGAAATTGTTTATTTCACACACCTCCAAATATGTATAACACACTGCAAACTATTTTTTGTGCCCCTAAACGGCGTTTTTTGGAAGAGCAGAACACACCCACAGTACGTAACCGCTGAATCGCACAGCTACAGAACTGCAGAAAATGCTATTCAAAAAAAATTTTGTTTTTTTAGTATAGCACAGTAGGAGAAAACTATTTAGAAATTGTTTATTTCACACACCTCCAAATATGTATAACACACTGCAAACTATTTTTTGTGCCCCTAAACGGCGTTTTTTGGAAGAGCAGAACACACCCACAGTACGTAACCGCTGAATCGCACAGCTACAGAACTGCAGAAAATGCTATTAAAAAAAAATGTTGTTTTTTTAGTATAGCACAGTAGGAGAAAACTATATAGAAATTGTTTATTTCACACACCTCCACATATGTATAACACACTGCAAACAATTTTTTGTGCCCCTGAATGGCTCTTTTTGCAAGCGTACATTAAAGTGCAAATTTTTTATTTATTTATTTTTTGCCTTAAACGGGTCTTTTTTTGCACGAGCAAAATAAAATGCTTTTTTTTTTTTTTTTTTTTGCCCTATGGGTCTTTTGGAAAAGAGCACAATAAAGTGCCTTTTTTTTCCCCCTAAAAGTTAGATTTTCTCTGACACTGGGCTCATGGCAGTGTAAAAAGACTGCACTGCAACACAAATAGGTAAACCTATGCAGATCGCTGATTTTAATCTCTGAATCTGGACTCCTATATAATATTCTCTCTCCCTGAAAGCACCAACAGGAACCTGGCCCTACACTACACTATCTCTCTATCTTTTCCCTCAGATTGTAGAATCAGGACTACCTCATCTATTTTTCTATCTCTCCCTAAAAGCAGCAGCAGCAGACTAGATCCTCTCCCTATCTATTCTGAAGCAGAGTGACGTGTGTGCTGTGTGCCTCTAGCTTATATAGAAGCTGGGTCACATGTTGCACTGACCAATCACAGCCATGCCATTAGTAGGCATGGCTATGATGGCCTCTAAGGGCACACCAGCTAATCAAAAGGTGATTGGCTGGCCCCTGAAGCATTTCTAAATGCGTAATTAGATTGCCGAACCCGAACCCGAACCCGGACTTTTGGGCAAAGTCCGGGTTCGGGTTCGGGTTCGGGAAAAAGCTAAAGTTCGGTACGGACCCGAACTTTACAGTTCGGGTTCGCTCAACACTAATTGTATGCCATTGATGATAGGTCTTCCCGGGGGGTTCAGTAAATCTTTATGTACTTTTGGCACTGTGTAGATGACCGGCACTCTACACATATCTGGTTCCACATATTTTTCTTCTCTCTTTGTTAAGATATTCTTCATACAGCCTCTTAGAATTAATTCCAAAAGTTCTTCTTTATACTCATTTGTGGGGTTACCTCTCAATTTTATATATGTGTTAATATCCTTTAGTTGCCCCATTAATTCTTTGCGATAATACTCTTTTGACAGGACCACAATGGCGCCCCCTTTATCAGCGGGCCTTATTACTACCTGTTTATTTTCCTCCAGTTCTTTTATTCCTTTGTGAATAGCCTGCGGATCAGGCATTCTTTTGACTTTCAGTTTATCCAGGTCTTGTAGCACCATTTTATTGAATACTTCCACATGTTGATTATTTGATACCTGTGGATTAAACAGAGATTTGTTCCATAGTTCACTATGTTGAACTCTTCCTGGCGTGTTCGTTCTGTTATTCTGTTGCATTTGAGTATTCAATAGATATTTTTTTATATTCAATTTCCTTGTGTATTTTAGAATATCCACATAGGCTTCAAATTTATTGAGATGCTTCTTTGGTGCATATTTCAATCCTTTGTCTAGGGCTAGTAGTTCAGTTTTAGTTAATTCAATCCCACTTATATTGTGTATACCTTCACCTAATTTAACCTTCTTTTTTTGGATCTTATGTCCTCCTCTTGATCCCCTCTTTTGTTTGGGCTTCTGGGATATATCATGTAATCTTGCCGGGGTGGGGTCCTCTCGCCCCTGCGATAATCTAAAAAAGAAGAAGAGGAGCTCGGTCTCTCCTCATCTACATAATTTCTTAATGGCTCATATTTATTTTGAGTCTTAATCGGGCTTCTTATATTTTCATAATAATACTGATCATAAGGGGGATACGCCCCCTGTGGTGGGTATCGATAATTTTGACCTCCTTGTTGATGATACTGGGCTGGGTGTACATAATTGTCCCTTTCATCCCTCCTTTCTGAATTGTACTGACTATGATTACCATTTTTTCCTTGAGCATATCCTCCTTGGTTTCCATATTGACGATCCTGGGGATTATTGGGTTTATGATTATTCTTATTATTTTTCCAATATGGTTTTTTGGGGGATTTTGATCCACCTTTATGGTTGTTCTTATTTCTCCACCAAGGTTTGGGGGTCCTAGGTTCATTCATATCTTCCCTATTTGGTCTATCATAATTATTCGGATTCCCCCTTGGTGATCTCTCATAATCATCATTGCGGTCTCTAGCATATCTAAATCTCTCTGGTGACCTTGGTCTAAAATTACACTCTGGAGATACAATACGCACCTCCCTACCTGGAGAGGATGTAGTGGATCCTATTTTCCCACTTTTAATATTTAATTGCCATTTATAGGCTTGTTCTAACTTATAATCATTAGTGTCCCTTAGATACTTTCTCTTTTTTCTTTGTTTTATGTCAATATCTTTCTGTTCTAAGACTTTATTAAGTTGGTTAGTGAGTGTTAAGAAGGACTCTGACTCCTTATATCCCTCTAAGATTACTTTGCAGTCTGCAATTTGTTTATTAATAGCTGTCAATTTTCTCTGTTTCCTTTTCAGGAGGAATTGTAATACTTCCAGTCCCCTTTTGTTAAAGAACTGGAACCATTCCTCTACTGACTCCTTATCAAGTAGTCCATCATTAATGGGAACATCCAACCTGAGCCTTCTTGGAACTAATCCCTCTTTTATATATTGTTCATGTGAAGTGAGATCCCACCATAAGCTCACCTTTTTCTCCATTAGGTGGCCAAATTTCCTGAAGTTGGTGTCAAGATCACCAGTTGCAGAGATGGGATTAGTTGTAAATACATCTTTTAGATCGACTGTACGATTTTCCACAAATTTGAAAATATCCATATTTGCTGCTCTAGTGCTTGATCAGATCAAATGTGTAAATAAATAAAAATTACTACAGCGCTAATATGTAAATAGTGTAAACCACAAACCAAAGATACCTAAATGGTGCTAGCTGCAAACATAAAAAGAGAATCTGTGCCCTCCAAAGTGAATAAATGTTAAAATATATGATGCGCTTACACCAACCTATTGTTTGTGCACAGTGAACTAATTTAACGTGCTTAATACAATGTGCTAAAAACACAATATGCTCAACTACATTAAGGCAGGTTTTCCCAAACATAATGTTTCTTGACATTTTGATCATTGTCATAATAGGAATCCAGCTGATCTAAAATTTTGGGCCATACAGAAGTACAAACCACACTGGAGGGGTAGCCATAGGGTCAGAGAAATAAGCAAAAGTGAATCACGTTGGATATATGAAATTTGCACTTTGGCGCCGAATGGTTTGAATATTGATTTTGATTATTAATCATAGGCCCCCTTTTTTTGTTTTTTTGGCTTTATAGGGTAATAATCATTATAGGGGAAAATGATCTATATTTATAGGATGACACCCTAAGTGGACCTTATTGGGCCTAAGGGAGGGATTAAGAACATATTCCCTTTCCTTTTCTTTTATTTATCAACTAAATTTGGGCAAAAGGAATCATATATATTAGATGACTATGAGTTCAGATCATGGGGTTTTTCAGGTTTTAACAATATTAATATTTTTATTAAGCTTATGCTTTTTAGGTTTTATAGTTTTTATCTTCTTATAAATTCATCAATTTTGTATCCTGTTTTTAATTCTGTAATTTTAGATATTATAGATTTTATACTTCATGATATGTTGATTTAAAATTGGAGTTCCCCCACATTAATTAAGAAAATTTGGGAAGCAGTACCAGAAATGGCCACTGGAGGAACCAATTGCATTATCTATATATAGAATCATGAAGTATCTGCTTTTTATATGTATTTGTATCACGTGTTTTTAATGAATGAATAGCCATGTTATTAAAGGCATTTGTTTTTGAGATTGTTTAAATATTAGCGAAATTATGGATCAGCGCTAACCAGCAATGATGTGTTTACGATTGGACAATTGCTATAACTACAAGCGAGAGGTCTTTTCACCCTCTATAAAAGGACGCGCTGTCTGGTCACATGCTTACCCATGAATAAGTCAAGTGCCGATGACGTAACGCGTAGGGGGAGGAGCCTAGTGACGCTACCAACAGCCTGAGGAGGATTACATCAAACTGAGCTGAGCTTGAGCGCTGATTATCCAGGGTTATGTGAGTGCAGCCACAGCTGTTTTGAAGCTGATGGTGTAGTGATTATTGCGCAATGATCTCTTTTCTTTGTATCCCTTATATGATGACATCTTTGGAACCCTGAGTGATCTAGAGAAGGGGAGCCTTGTTTTGAAGTGGTCTCGCCACGGGTGGCCAGGGAGACTGGCGGACCTTTTTATTATGAGTTCAGTGTGAATTGTTCAGCAGTGTTTTGTGATTGCTTGGATGAATCATCTGAGGTTACAATTCGCATAGTGGAAGCAAGGAGTTGTGAGCAGGACTGTCGTGTCCACCACATTGGAATCCATTTATGCTGTTTTTCTTTATAAGCACTGCATATTATCACTGTTTAAGTTGATTATATTAGCACTGAGCATATTGTGTTATTAGCACATTGTATTAAGCACGTTAAATTAGTTCACTGTGCACAAACAATAGGTTGGTGTAAGCGCATCATATATTTTAACAATTCTAGGACAATAAATATGTTGAAAAATACTTTACCTGACTATAGATGTGCAGATCGGGCTCTTGGAGGTCAGCTAGCTCCTCGTCACCCTCTGCAGAGGTGGAGGGAAGGGTGGAGGGAACGCTGGAGGGAAGGCTGGAGGGAAGGCTGGAGGGAAGGCTGGAAATAGATTCCCTGGCTTCAATCTGGTTGTCCAGAAAACACAGGTGTTGGTAGTACCACAGCTTGGGGACATGTACTTGGTCTGCTGATGCTCCTGATCTCCGGGATTCGCGGACTTCTTTGTACTGTTTTTTGTAGCTATGCCTCATATTATTAATTTTATTGTTTATCATGTTATAGTCTGCCTCTGGGATCCAGGTCTTCATATATTCCGCTAATTTCTCAATTGTTGCTCTCCGTACCACACGATTATGGTATAGACAGTTTTTGGCCTCCCACAAGTTTGTGAGCTCTCTATATTTATCGATAAATGCTCTGAATATCACAGGATCCTTAAACCTCTGCATTTTTGCTGCAAGATAAAACACAAGACAAAAACACTAGGTCAGCCTATGGTGCAAAAAACTAAAAAACTGCGCTAATCTTTAACAATATATAACAGCAGCACCTGTGATATGTGATAACATACAAAACAGACAAAAATGGAAAAAACAAGTGCGCTATAATGTGAATAATAACTAAATTAAATTAGTAATAAAGGTTCACAGATAAACTGACAAAAAAGTCAAATTTTGAAGGCTGTGGAAAAAGTGAGTGAAACATGTGTCAGTCCCATTAAAAACCAGAAAATTAAAAAGATGCCATGAAGAGGTGAACTGGAATACACTGAAGAGTTGATGCATGCAACACCCGTGTCCACCGCCATCAGTAGAAACTGCTTACCAAAGGTAAGAGATAATAGAGCCCATCCGTAATCCCAGGAATTGATCCAAAAAAATCCAATCGCCGGTTCAACCGCAGTGGATATGACAGAGGTTACCCAAAAAGACAGAGGAGGCTCGATAGTGCATTACCCAATAACATATTTATTTTAAAAAACACATGGTATAAAAACACTTACAGAAAATCAAATGTTTAAGACAAAACAACCGGCCGGTCCGCCGTACCTGTCCCGTGATGATGTCGTCAGCACGCACACCTACCCGACGTACGTTTCATGTTCATACACGTCGTCATGGGGATCAGGTGACGTGCTGACGCATAACAAGATATAGCAAGAAAGAGAACCAAGCCTCGCTGTGGGCGGCCTATGGAGACAAAGCAATTAAACCAAGCCTCCACTCCGCTACACAAGCGAGGCCCGGAACCATCGTACAAGCCAAGCCTCACTATGAGTTATAGGCAACGGCGTGCAGAGTGGGACAAATGGAGACCTAAATATAGTCACATTTAATATAAAAAAAGGCCAACATTCGCAAGATAAACAACACTATGTTTGTAAAATCAGGTTAAAAATCACCACGCCATGTGGATAAATGGGATCAATTACTAATATGAAAAGCACTGTCCGCATATCCACCACAGCGTAGATGACCATTAAGAAGCATGAAAAATACAAAAAATATAAAAAAAACAAATATATGATAATTGGTAAATATTCAATAATACATCCAATAAAGGTCCAAAAAGACAAAAAAAACTCCATTGCGTGTAATAAAAAATAAGAGAGAAATGGCAAAACTCATGACAAGACTCATGAAAAGCCCAGAGGAGGTCAATAATAAAGCTAAACACAAACGTATATAGAAATATATTACAAGGCAGCTTAGTCCATTAGGACCATAGACTGCCCACAATACAAATGGATAGGGAAATATATATTAACATACAACCCACTTATACCACCCAACCTAAGAGTTATCGAGGAAAGCATTGAGAGCTACCTCCACATTCATCCCAAATGGTACATAACTCTTCAACTTATGGATCCAGGCCATCTCTAATCTGGAAATACTCCGAATCATGGAGTCTCCTCTCCATCTGGGGAAATATTTGTCGATCCCCAGAAATATCGTGTTGGTGGGATCTTTAGCGTTGATCTCTAAATAATGCCGGGATACCGGGTGTTTGGGAAAACCTGTGAGTATATTTGTGATGTGTCCATTCAATCTCACACGGAGAGGTCGTTTGGTCCTGCCCACATATTGAAGTCGGCAAGGACATTGCAGGAGGTAGACGACTCTCTCCGTGGCACAGGTAATGAAAGGGACTATTTTATGTTCAACATTAGTCACAGTAGACCTAAAAGTACTAGTACGTCTATGGGTACAACCACTCAACGAAAATACTCTACATCTCTTGCACTGATAGAAACCCACCAACTGATCAAGAAATGTCTTATTCACAGACGGGGGATCTAAGATGTTGGGTGCCACTCTCCCTCGTAAGGAAGGTGCACCTTTATAAACAACCTGAGGGTGGACTGGTAACACTCCCTGCAGGACTGGATCGTTGTTAAGTATATGCCAGTTTTTGTTAATGAACTGTTTGACACCCCTATGTTGAGACGAATAGGTAGTAACAAATGGAATAGATGGTGTTCTTAATTGGGACTTGGGCCTAACAACAAGAAGATCCCTCCTATCCAATGATGCCACTTATTTTAGGGTGTCAGTAAGGGAATCATTAGAATACCCTTTTTCCACAAATCGACCAATCAGAATCTCTGCTTGTGATAGAAATTCGTTATGATCTGTACAATTCCGTTTAAGCCTAATGAATTGGCTCTTCGGTACGGACTTAAGCCATGATGGATGATGACAGCTATTAATAGGAATATATGAGTTCCTGTCCGTATTTTTGAAAAAGTGGAGGTGTTGAATGTCCTAATATTTTCCCAATATAGCTCTTTAAAATCATGAATCAGTATAGGCCACTGATGCCTCAACTTTCATTTTTACCTTCGTCAGGGACGTTCGTTACTTCCGGTCCTCCTTACTCCGCGCACACAACGTCGTAACGACACATGCGTGTTATCATTATATACCCTGCGCATGCGTGAAACTCCGCCCACGTCGGCCGCCCCTGACGTTCTTCCTCGGATATTCCCCGCCCCTTCTCGTTCGACGACATGGCGGTGACACAGCAGGTGCGGGTTGTTTTAAGTTTCCGACGAGGAAAGCCCAGAGCCGGAAACGTCCTGATCCAGTAGAAGATAAAAGGCCAGTAATATGTCCTTTGCTGAGATGGCGGAGATGGTGGACATCTTGCGGAGGAGAGATTATGATGGTATTATGATGGGAAGCATGGGCCGTACAACACCCCTAATCTCAGGAAGGCCAAAATAATGGGCAAAGTGGTGAGGAGTCTGTACCATAAATTTGGGGTCCGGAGATCCAAGGAGCAGCTGAGAAAAAGGTGGTCTGACCTGAAGCTGAGGGAGTCGGAGCAGTACAGGAAGATAAAAAAAATGCTAGTAAAAAGTAAGTATTTCTCCTGTGTTATTATTTATTTGCTTATTATACTTGCATGTTGCTCCATGTGCTTTGATTGACTGGTTGGATATTTGAAAATGGCAACTTTCAGGGTAGTGGCCAAAGTATAATCGTTCATAGTAAACATCAATCCTCAACAAAATTCGAGATTTTGCACAGGTACAGGTAAACCACATTTGGTCATGCCTATTTCTATTAAAACAACGTTTATAAACATTGTTGTCTAGATGATGTGTTTTGAACTAGAATGTGAAATGCAAACTTGATTCAGTGTAAAGGAGAGGACACTCAGCAGCTGTTTCCACAGCTGTACTCTGGAGCACCTGTGTGGGACACCAGAACAACCTTTTTAGGGTGTCCCACACAGGTGCTACAGTGGATACTTTTGGTTTGTCTCCATGTGTGTAACTTGGACAAAAAAGGTCAGGATTCCAGCTTAGAAATAAATGAAAAAAACATGTCTTCAGCTTGTAACTCTGCCAAAACAGACAATTGAACCACACTTCCAAGCAATGTTTCATATTCCTACATCTGCCCTCAAATATCTGTGCGCTAAAGTATACCTTTTGTTTCACTCTCATAGGGGAGCGGAGACTTGGAGCACACCACTCTGAGTAGGCCAGGAACCCCACACCTTGGAAGAACAGAGGGAACCCCAACCTCAGAAATAAGGGGACCAGAGAGAACCCCAACCTCAGGATGTGGAGGAAGGAGATGTGTAGGAAGAAGAGGTGGAGAAAGGAGATGTGGAGGAAGTGTGCGAGATTGTCACCACAACAGGTCAGTGTCATACACTACAGATTCATAAAATAGATGCATGCATGCATGCATATTTCTAAGACATGCGTTTTTTTGTTATTTTAGGTGATGTGCTGCTTGTGGAAGATCACTCTCCTCCTTTCTCCAGTGGGAGTGTGATGGAGTTGATAAAATGACTATATTATATCTATGTTTCTTCTCTCTATTATCCACTCAAATATTGGTTCAGAAATTTGCTTCTAAGATTTAGTGCAGGCTAAATGATTCTTGTATTCAGCTGCATACATGGTTCACAACCCCCTCCTTAGGAATTTTAATGTGTTTGCAAGGAGCTCCTTTGAAATAAAGTCTGATATACACACACACACACACACACACACACACTAAGATATATTTATACAATACGAGGCTTATTGATGTTTATATTGGGAACCAGAAAGTTTATGTATGTTAACTAAGGATATAAGTTAGAGTATTATCATGGGTGTGTTTGGGTAAATCTTATAACCGGACAGTAGTATTATTTTCCTTGATTGAAAAGCTGTGACAGAGATATTGATCCCGGAGTGAAGATGCAAAGCAGATGTCTCTTGCAATCCCCCACTCCTTAATTCACTCCTTCATCTTACCCCTTCAATGCTCCCTTCCATCGTGAAAAGCAATATGGCGCAGAGCCCTGGAATGTGAAGACACGTGGAAGAAATAGACTTGAGAGGAAGACGACCATATAAGGAATCAGCCAATCATATTTACACATTTGTGATGACTATTGCTTATGTCACTTTGTCTATATAAGCTATGTAACGGGAGGGCCCGTGGAACCCAGAAGTTCTTAGAAAGTATGAGCCAAAAAACAATGCACATTGAGAATATGTCTTGGATTGCTTTGAAATGCAACAACAACAGCTCGTAATATTAATCCACGGTATTTCCCAGGATATCTGTAAAGGACTATTTACTGGTTGTTTGTTTCTGAACTCCACAGGTTAATTGAGAGATGCTGATGTGTTCACCTCTAACCACCTGGATGCCTGTGTAATGTAGATTAAATCCAGACTAGCTTCCAAAGACCTTTTCGTCGTTGTTTGTGGTGATGTGGATTGGAGCTTGGTAGACCGTCTGGCTGCCTATTATGGGATGTTTAAGTGTCTTTCTGTGAGGAAAGGGGGGAATCACTCCAGCAACCCCTCCTGCTAAGACTGTTTACTGAAGGAGAAGTTTGAACACACCTGACCTGT
The DNA here is from genome assembly GCA_029206835.1 of Rana muscosa. Taxonomy (NCBI): domain Eukaryota; kingdom Metazoa; phylum Chordata; class Amphibia; order Anura; family Ranidae; genus Rana; species Rana muscosa. Next base: position 9,179,631 of record CM055127.1, on the reverse strand, counting down.
ATCACCATTGTCATTGGACAGTTTAACCCGCCCTGTTCCCCAAGGATGGAAGGGAAGTGTTTTGAAGAGAAGTGTGTTACCATGTGCTTGCAATAAAGATTAATTTCCCTGTTTTTGGAACTTCAACACAGAGCGTTGTCTCGTTTGTGCGGAGAGAAATATTTGTATGGGGTCTTATTCGGCTGGTTGGAGTGTCTGGTAGCTGGCGTGTGTTCGAGAATGGAATATCCTAAACAACGTTTACCCCTGTCGTTACATTGGTGACAAGCAGCGGATTGATTCCCACAACCGGAAGGACAGCTACAAGAGGACACATGCCAATGGAGGCACAGTAGGGATGGCTAAAGCACTCTACCCTCAAGGACTTATTGGAGAACCGGGGCAGACCGGCCAACAACCGTAAGAAGAGGGACATTATCAGAGAACTAGTCGAAATGGATGGAACCGAACGGCCCAGCGTAACAGACAGGACACGCGAAGAGGCAAGTTTTGATCGGGCTGTTAACATAAGACTGGCACATTATGGTCCTAACCCTACAGCCGAGATCATAGACCGAGTTATAGCGGCTGTGGACATAAATTTGCTACAGCAAAGAGGTGCTGCAGGAGCAGAAGTCAGAGCAGCACCAACTGAAAGGAGAAAGATACATTTTACTGCTTTTAAAAATTTAATTGAAACAGAAGGGGAGATTGATGGGTACCTTGCTGATTTTGAAAGGCAATGTGCCCTACACCGGGTGCCCACAGAGGAATGGGTTACCATTTTGTCTGGGAAACTGTCCGGCCAGGCCAGTGAAGCGTTCAGGGCCATCCCAGACGAGGATATTATGAACTATGAACTGGTAAAAGAAGCACTTTTGGCCAGGTATGCCGTCACACCAGAGGCATACCGGAGGCGGTTCTGAGAGACGAGCAAGCAGACTGGAGACTCGTATACCGAGTGGGCATGCCGCCTACACCGCACTGCATCCCACTGCGTCGCTGGATGCCAAGCAGAATCCGGGGAAGAGGTGCTGCAGGTGTTCCTGCTGGAGCATTTCTTTGACAAACTGTCCCTGGAAGTCAGAGAGTGGGTTCAGGACCGAAAACCTTTCACCTTGCCTGAAGCAGCTCGCTTGGCGGACGAATACACAGACGCCCGCAAACTGGATAACCCTGTGGTCAAGACAACAGCTCGGGTGGATTATCGATCAGTGGCACCCCCTCCGGCTATCGCCTACCAACCCCAGTCATGCCACCCTACAGCACCACCTCCAGCGGCCACTTATTCTCAGCAGCCCAGGTCCAACTCCCAGGGCTACTCACAACCCATCAGGTGTTTCGGGTGTAAACAGCAAGGGCACAAAAGCCAGACTGTCCGTTGAATCCAGCCAGGCAGTCCCAGTCATGGAGACAGCCAGCAAGGGGGAACCCCCACACATCCATGCCTGCGGCCCACTGCGTTGAGGAGGAAGAACATTGGGGCGTCCTGCACGAGGCTGATCCAATACAAGCAGCTAACCGGGACAACCGGCAGCAACACAGGCAGACTGTCTGGGTCAATGGAAAGGTAGCCAATGGCCTACGTGATACTGACACCACCATGACCCTACTACAGAAGAACCTCATCCCAGAGAGCCAACATACCGGAGACACTGTAGCCGTAAGAGTAGTGGGAGGCACCGTCTTCCGGCTACCCGTTGCCCGTGTTCACCTGGATCGGGGGGTTGGTTCGGGACACGTGAATGTGGGGGTGATGAAGGATTTGCCAGCGGATGTACTACTGGGGAATGATTTGGCCCCCCTCGATTCTGCTTACGCCGCGATGGGCTCGCTGAAGCCAACCCAGTGACTACCTGTGCCCAGACCCGTGCTGCTGGAACTGACACGCTTGCTGCCGAGACCCGGATAAGACTATCTTCCCCGACATGTACCTTAGATTAGGCACAATATCACATTCTAAAATTTGAATATGACAAGTTGGCCAGTGAGAAATCGGAGATGCAACGACACTACGTCATGTATTATGAGATGTCCCATGGCTTGAACATTGAAACGCACAAACAGGCTGAAATTGTCAAAAGGTTAAATGGAATTTGCGCCCAGGTTTTGCCTCACCTCTCACAAGAGCATCAGCAACAAGTTTTGGGAGCCATTGAGAGAGCAAAGCAAGTGATTGTTCCAGAACTGAATTCCATTATTCGCATTACAACCTTACAACTTCTCCATCAGCTACTGACCCGGTAAGCAAAATGGCAATGCTGATGGGTTGTCCAGGCATTAGAGGAAGGGAACTATGGACTAACTTCGGAGTCAACCCGTCTGGGTTCTCCTCCTGTGTTAGTCTCCTGCCGAAAGGGGAGAGATGTAACGGGAGGGCCCATGGAACCCAGAAGTTCTTAGAAAGTATGAGCTAGAAAACAATGGACATTGAGAATATGTCTTGGATTGCTTTGAAATGGGTCTGTAATATTAATCCACTGTATTTCCCAGGATATCTGTAAAGGACTATTTACTGGTTGTTTAATTCTGAACTCAACAGGTTAATTGAGAGATGCTGATGTGTTCAACTTTAACCACCTGGATGCCTGTGTATTGTAGATTAAATCCAGACTAGCTTCCAAAGACCTTTTCATTGTTGTTTGTGGTGATGTGGATTGGAGCTTGGTAGACCGTCTGGCTGCCTATTATGGGATGTTTAAGTGTCTTGCTGTGAGGAAAGGGGAGAGAATCACTCCAGCAACCCCTCCTGCTAAGACTGTTTACTGATGGAGAAGTTTAAAGTTGCAATAAAGATTAATTTCCCTGTTTTTGGAACTTCAACACAGAGCGTTGTCTCGTTTGTGCGGGGAGAAATATTTGTATGGGGTCTTATTCGGCTGGTTGGAGTGTCTGGTAGCTGGCGTGTGTTCGAGAATGGAATATCCTAAACGACGTTAACCCCTGTCGTTACAAGCTGTATCTGAATAAAGGAACCTTCTCTTGAGCCACACATGGGGAGGAAGCTATACTGATGAGTCTTCAGTATGCAATTCTTAAAGCATGCATGCCCTCATATTAACATAAATTTGGACCAGCCGCAGAATAGCGAATAATACTCTGGTATTGGACCAGAGATGATCTATTACAATTTGGCTCCCAACGTGGGTTTCTGGGCTCCGTTCTCAGGCCAGAGTCGACCGAGCTATGGATGTCAGCGATGAAAACAAAAATGGTGAGGACAGCCGCACTCCAATCCAACGTATGTTTATTGAAGAAAGACAGGCACTACAAAAACCAGCATAAACCAGGACAGCTGACGTGTTTCACACTTGTTCAGTGTTAAGCTGTGAGTAAACACTGAACAAGTCTTTCTTCAATAAACATACGTTGGATTGGAGTGCGGCTGTCCTCACCATTTTTGTTTTCATTGCTATGTGCATTGCCGGCACCCTTGGTCTCTGAGAGAGAAACATCTTTCCAAAACGTAATCTGCCTGGAGCGGTAATTTCTGGTCTATGGATGTCAGCGGTTGGAGATGTGTCTGCCGGAACGCGATTGATGATCTGCGATACACGTAAGTGAATACTGTTCTATTCCTTACCTGTGTTATTCCGGTTCAGTCACCCTCCCTTTCGCTCACATTCAGATCTTCAGAGATCGGCAAAGACGGGTAACTTCTTGTCCAGAACCAATTTACTAAGAACCTGTCGACCTATTTTGCCGGCTGTTATTTATGTTGTGTTTTGTTCTGTGTTGCCTTGAATGTGCCTATTTTGCCGGATTTTGTCTGTATGAGAAGGGGAGACACAATATTTCCTTGCTAGGGCTGGCCCTGGTTCAAGAGAGGGGTGTCATAAGGATATAGGTTTAGACACAGAATTTCCTGGTCCGTTTTCTTTAGTAAGACTCGGATTAATAGAGAGGGTGTCATTAAATAAATAAATATAGGCACAGGGATTCCTTGTCATTTATGATTAAGAGAGGGTGCCAGGATATATATATGTGTCTATGGAGTCACTGGATTCTTTGCTAAGTCCCCGTAATTTAGGGGTCTAGTTAAAGAGAGGCTGGCTGCTTACATTTAGATATATATAAATATATATATATATATATGTGTGTATGTAGTCACTGGATTCCTTGCTAAGTACCCGTAATTCAGGCGTATAGTTAAAGAGAGGCTGCCTACTTACATTTAGATATATATATAAAATGAGCCAGGTAGGTTCGGGTCGCATTTTACCTCCATACAGACAGCAGGGCTGAAATAGCGTGTCATATTCTAATCCTGTGTATGTGGTTTATTGTTTATGTCCTACCTGTGTCTATGGATTCATGTTTGTGCGTGGAGGTGGTTGGGGTTTTTAGTTAAGCTGATCCAGGTATGTGATATACGGGAGGTATATTGGGCCTTAAGACGCCTGTTGAACGAGCTTGGCAGATATTACAGTGTTCCGTTTAGTCTGTCTTTTACAGTTCATTTTGGGAGAGAAACATAGACGCTGCTGGGTAATCCCTCCTAAACCCCCCTCTTTTGTGTTGCATGGCCATCAATTCCTACAGCCTTTCTTCCTAAGGCTGTGTAGAGGGAGTCAAATTTCCTGCCCTCCTTTTCTTTACTGGTGGGGGCTGGAGTGCTTCTAACTTAAAGGGGTTGTAAAGGTTTGTTTTTTATTTTCTAAATAGGTTCCTTTAAGCTAGTGCATTGTTGGTTCACTTACCTTTTCCTTTGATTTACCTTCTAAATGTTTTTTTTCTTTGTCTGAATTTCTCGCTTCCTGTTTCTCCTCACTAAACTTCACACCATCATCCGAGTGGTGTTGAGTCAGCCAGAACAGCTTACTGAACAGCTTACTGAGGAGAAACAGGAAGTGAGAAATTCAGACAAAGAAAACAAAGAAAAAAAACATTTAGAAGGTAAATCAAAGGAAAAGGTAAGTGAACCAACAATGCACTAGCTTAAAGGAACCTATTTAGAAAATAAAAAACAAACCTTTACAACCCCTTTAAGGATGGCAGATTAACCCTGTGTATGCTAGATGAACGAATTCCTAAGTCTTGCTTGTTAGCTTGCCTGTCTGAAAAGACAAATCAATCTCCTCCCACTTTTGTTAAGGGGGGGGGGGGTTGCTGCTTCTTCTGTGAGGGAAGGGAAAACAAAAACAAAAAACAGAGGAATGATTTTTTAAACTTGCTGCTGTCTCTATTTTTGTCCAGTCGTTTAACTGTTTCACGTCCCTTCTAGCCTATGCCTGATTTTCACCCTGAGTGTACCTTTAATTATGAGGTCTGGAGTTTTTGGATTTGCTCTTTATTTTTAAGTGAGCCTTTGCTACGAAGCTATTTGACACTATTTACAGGATATAGTTACATAGTGGGGAGGGCGGATGCTGCCATACAGCAGAAACTGAACTGAAATAGGGGTTGGCACAACTCTTAACTGCTGCTACATTATAATATTTTAGTTTTCCCATTTCGCTAATTAAAGTGTGGTTGAACATATGCTTGCTCGTCCAATCCAGCTCTGCTTTGGAACGATATTGGTGCTAACTGCAGTATGTATTAATTATCTTCTAATGCACGGGTGAGATATCTTTTGTCATATCTCCTGACATTGACTTTAAGTCTTGGCATTGGATTGCTTATAGGATATGTTGAACCACTGATTCTGTCCAAATTTACCATAAGTGTTGTTTGATTCATCACACTTTTTATTTATGCATTTTAAGAAGTGTAATCGGGAGATCTGTTTGTCTTGAAAAAGATAACATAGTGTCATATTAATAAAGACTACTTACCTTCTGTGCAGTAGCGGAAAGACGTTTCACAAGGGTTCCCAAGTTTTAACTGTTCTAGTATCATTTAAATATTGAACTTTGTATAGGGCTTGCATAGAAATGTATGTACATATTATCTGAACGTGAACAAAGCCTGCCTCCATCCTGTCCTGGTAGCCATTACTGGGCGTGTGAGGCATGTGGGAGGTCCCAGGGCTCTGCCCCTAATGCAGTTGTAAGTTGGAGGACCTCCTACAGTAGTCCCTCCCCTTGCACGCAGCCCTTCCTCCACCCTCATCCCAGCCATCCCTATCCCTATACCCCCTGTGCCCAGTATTGAATGCAGATGGCAGCTTTTACTGTCCACCGGTCTTTGCCCAGTGATGCCTTCAATACCAGGTAACATAACAAAAGAGCATTATCGCGTGCTATCAAGTGCTTTCATAGCGGGTTTGAGAGAACCAATACGGAAAGGGCTGATAGTGGCCCGACCAGAGTAATTCAGGATCTTAGAGCAGTGAACGAGGCCACCATTTTGGAGACACCGCTTGTCCCGAATCCACACGCTCTTCTGTCTGGGGTGCCCCTGTCTGCAAAGTTTTTCGCTTTCATAGATTTAGCGTGTGCTGAAGCCATACAGGCTATTCCGCCCCCCCCCCGTAATGCTAAGGCCCTACATGCATTTTTGGGACTGATCTCTTACTGCAGAGCCTGGATACCTGCGGCTTCCCTTCTCATGCAACCCCTGTATGACAACCTGCCATGTGCCCCCTTTGCGCTGTCCAAAAAAGCGCTCATTAACTTCTACCTTTTGAAAAAGGCGATCAACGCTGCTCCTGCTCTCAGTCTCCCTGATTATGGAAAGCCCTTTTTGCCTGTTCATATCTGAGACACAGGGCCACGCCTCAGGGGTGTTGACACAAAGTCATGGACTCCGTAAGTTACTTTTCACCCACCTGGACCCAGTTGCCAGAGGTGGCCCATCATGTCTATGAGCTGTTTTTGCTGCCCAGGCCCTGCTGGACAAAACTTTAGATATTGTCCTGGGCCATCCCCTTATGCTGCTAGCCCCTCACGATATCTCCACCATTCTGAATCAGGTGCAACCCAAGCATTTATCCTCTCCGGTTGTAATACAATTTACTCATGCCTGACAATGTGACTCTACTTCGATGCCAACAACTTAACCCTGCTACTCTCCTTCCTCTTGTCCAAGGGGAGTATCATGACATGTCTCTGGACGAACAGGAAGAAGAGAACGCAGACCTAATTGCTCCTACCCTGGATGAAGTGGATGATCTTTAGTCTGTAGTCTCCCCAGAGCTTTGTACCCAGCTGTGGTACAATGGGCCCATGGAGCAACCCATCTCTCAAAGACTTTGAGGAACTCACTTATAAACAAACATTATGTAGCTCCAGGAATAACTACTTTAACTAATCAATACTGCAAGTCCTGCCACACTTGCCTAGCATGCAACCCCGGAAGGCTAGAGAAACCACCCCCGCAGCTAGACCGCTCTACCCCTATCAGAGGATACAGATTGATTAGATTTGAGTGTGCCCTGGTGGTGGTAGACATGTGCTCAGGATGGCCCGATGCTTATCCAGTCGCAGATCAGACAGCGAAAACCACGGCTAAGAAATTGCTTTTGGAGGTGGTTTGCAGATATGGGGTACCTGAGGTGATAGAGAGTGATCAAGGTCCTGCGTTCACTGCTAGAGTCACAAAAGAAATATGGTTGGCCCTAGGTACCACATTAGCGTTTCACACACCTTATCACCCTGTTAGGTTGTTGTTACCCACAAAAGTTGCAATTACAGTCTGATACTTTTATAGATTATGTGACCGCTCTTATAAAAGAATTAACTAACATCCATGTGCGAGTATTTTCTTCCATTACAGATCCTGATCTAGATACCAGTACTTACAGTATACTTCCTGGTGATTGGGTGATGATTAAGAAGTTCCTCTGAAAGCATTCCCTGGAGCCAAGATATGCAAAAGGCTCCAGTTCCTGAGGACCGTGCACCACCCGCATCAGAGTGAAACTATATATCTTTTTTCTTATAGCGACTGTACACACACAGGGGGTGGCTATCAAACAAATAGATGGTGTAACACAAATTTGGTATAATTCATCAGACACACATGTAGCTACCTTCATATTTGATTTCTGTACTATAATCTTTTCCCCTCCATTTAACTGGCAGTGTAACTTGTTCCGGACGCAGATTACCAACGGAAATATATATACATGTAGCGGGGTGTTGCTTGAGGAACCCAGAGACTACCATACCCAGGATGCATTTCCCCGCACAAGGACTGCTGAGGTGGGGTATTTAACTGAGGGGCGGACCGGAGTATGGTCTCTTTGGACATCGCCCGCCCAGCAAGTGGAACTCTCTGCTGAGTCTGTTGTTCCGGACAGGGCCTGAAGCCTAGGCCCTGTGTTTACAAAGAGCCTACCGTTTCCCCCAAGGAGCCTGAGGGACGTCGCATCCTGCTATCCGTCTGCTGCTTCCAAGAGGACCGAAGACCCGGGTATCCTGGAACCTGTGTACCGAGACACAGCAACGGGATATACGGATGTGGACTGGTCCGGTTGGATGAGAGAGAACCTGCTCAGAGATTAGTACAGGATCTCTAGGCCTAGTTTTTGTTGTTCGGGACTCACCCGTTAGAGTTTGCATATGCACACTGGAGGGACAGTGCATTGAATAGCATTAGTGACTTTATCTTTGTTCACCAAGTTTGTCAACCTTTATTCCCGTGGATTACAATTTGTCTTCAAAAGTGCACCACCATTTGCTAGCTTTGCTTCTCTACGGAACTTACACATAGTTACAGTCAGGCCTGACTTATCAGTGTAGACATTGCTGGGCGCCATCTTGCCCACGAGGGAGGAGAGCTGCAAGGGGGTCCGTTAGTCATCTTTGTACAGGATTGCATATCTGCCTATTGTTGAACACCTTTTATTGCAGGGCTCTGCATATACTAAAGTATACTGTGTTAATCTGTTTAATCATTTCCTTTAGTAAAAGTACCAGGATTAAGCAGACTAGTTGTCAGTGTTATTATTGTGCAGAAGAAACAGTCAGTGTTCGCTATATCACTGTGTGGGATTGTGTTGCCTAAAGTTGCAGGCCTCACAATCCTATCATCCCCTACTAACTGTGCCAAGGGAGGGTAGAGCCAATTGCTGGGGGTTGACAGTGGTGTGTTACAGGCCCAAAAATCATATCAGCGGCTCCCTTAGCTGGGGGTATCGCTACACGTGGGGGCTCAGAGTCCCGGATACCTGTACACTGCAATCAAGCCTGCCAGAAGTACCGGCATGGATCCATTAACGGTGAACCAGTGGTGCTTATCCGTCAATGCCTCCCTGGACATGACCGCAGTGATTGAACTCCCCGGAGAGGATTGGTCGGGGAGTGACATAGAACAGCTCATAGAGCTCCTGTCCCCGGACCATAGAGGATGGTTAATTGACCTCAGGTCAGAGGAAGAGAACTCCCGCACTTTTGCACTGATAGAGTGGAGGGATGAAATGCCGGGAAGAATTTAAAGGGCAGTAAGACGTACCACTTGGCGCACGCAAAGGCTATAAAGAAGGAACCTCCGCAGTCACCCAAAATTCCAAAAAGTTCCAAAGAAATGACAGCTCCGGGGACACCTTTAACCACTATAGGCTCTGAACTTTTAAATGCTTTAGGGGATCTTGTCACGAAGTGCCAGAAGAGTAGTATGGTACAAATAGAGGCTGGGTACCGGAAGCTCAGGATTTTTTCAGGGAAACAACCTGTACCACTTGAGGAAGAGGATTTCGACACTTGGATGGAGCAGGCGATGCAGGCTTTGGAAGGATGGGAAATACCGGAAGCCCAGAAGAAGCAGCGCATAAGGGAAAGTTGAAAGGGTGCTGCTGCTGAAGCCGTGAAGAACCTTAGGTTCAGCAATGCTGCTTGTACTGCCTATGACTATTTAACTATGTTGCAGGAAGAGTTTGGCCAAATGGAGAAAGTGGTCGATTTAATCTATCAGTTTGAGCATACCCTTCAACCCTTCATACCCTTCAACAGCCAGGAGAAAGACTGTCTGAATATGTTCGCAGATTAAACAAGATGCTGTGCCAAATTGTCCTTAAGAAGGGGATGCTGCCACAAGCCATAGATGCGGCTAGGATGAAGCAGATTTTAAGGGGAGCATTGCGTTCTGATCCAGTTTGGCTCTGTAGCGGATCTCCAATGTCCGCTGGGAAATCCTTGAAGCTGAGGAAGTACTAACTTATCCAAGGCAACCTGTTACCCCCCAGTAACTGGACGACACACAGTTATGGGAGTTAATCAACACTTTATTTAGCCACAGCTGGCTTTTTATATCATTTCCCATGCAAGGGGTTTCTTAACTCATTTTCCAGGGGCATTCCCTTCAGCAACTAACAGATGACAGTGATTTAATTACCTGGAGCTATTTCTAACAGACCTGGTATGAGAAGTTTGTCACCACATGGACAATGCTCCACCTATTTACCCATAACAATAAAACTGTGCCAGATACATTACTAGGAGTTACATCCCGTAGCAGATAATAGGTGGGGTCATTAACACATTGAACAATAGGTGAATGGAAAGCTGCCTCAGACCCCAATTAACCCAATTTACTTAATCAGACATCAGTAGACATTCTGTCTCTACATTTCCTGGAATTAATATTTACTGTCACATTTGAAGTGATCCAAACCATATTCTCAGTGTTCAGTATTTTGCTACAGGCTCCATCTGAAAACCACCGGAGGGGTCATGTCCCTTAACTACCCGGACCTTGTGCGAATAATAAGGGATGAAGAGGCTTTGCTGAAAGACCAACAGGTGACCGAGAAGCCCACTACTCCCCCCTCAGTTGGGGTCAGATCTGCCATGGCCACTGAACGGGACTCGGAGGAGGAGGAGGTCTTAAAGTCGCAGATGACCCAAGTATTAGAGATGCTGACCTCTTTAATGGCCAAGAACTCAGGAGTTGGAGAAAAAGAAGAAGTCAGGAAAGAGCTGTACCAGAGCGTTTCAACACCAGTCTCCCCGCGGGATAGAGGAGAAAGCTGTTTGCTTTAATTGTGGAGGAATTGGCCATTTTGGGCGAGTGTGCCCCATTCCAAGGAAGACCAGAGGCAACTACCGCCAGCCGGCGGAAAACTCCAGAGGGCCCCGGTGAAGGAGTCAACCGGGTGCCCATCATCTCCAGCAAGCTCAATTGGAATAAGAAAGCAAGAAAAGCCAAGAAGTGAGGGAAATAATTCCCCATCAAAAGCACATAATACCCCTCCCCTGGAGGTAAAACCCCAAAAATAGCAAGAAATCAATGCATACCATGCCCAACAGGGATTAAGATCCAGGAAAAGATGGAAAAAGAAAAAAACACCAAAGGCCAAAACCATGGGCCCAGGAAAAGAGGCCTCCCCGACGAAGTTTCCAGCCAAGTTAGTGGGACCCTCCCCAGTGGTCCCCATTCAAGTGGAGGGAGTCTACACGAAGGCCATTCTGGATACAGTGGCTCAAGTAACCCTCCTGTATCGGGATTTCTACCAAAAGCATCTGAGACATTTGCCCTTGCAGAAGTTAGAAGACAAGGAAATATGGGGAATTGGCACCCAGAGCTTTCCTTATGACGGTTACCTCCCGATTAGATTGGCTTTCGACCCCTCAGTAGCAGGAGAGGCAGAGGTCTTTGACACCCTGGCGGTAGTCTGTCCCCGCCCACCAGGGGCCAACAAAAGTTCTCTGATAATAGGAACAAACACTGACCTGGTGTCAGAGAACTCACCTTGCCGGACGTGTTGGTCGTCGCTTTGGTGCGCGCTCGCGCGCGCCGATGTGCGCTGATGTTGTGCATGTTCCTGTGCGTGCTGGTTCACATCCCGGACTCCGGGCACGCGCGCCTGTGCGCGATGGTGTGCCTGTGCGCGCGGGTGCATGTTCGTGCATGATGCGTGCGCGCGCGCGCCGATGCGCACGTTGATGCGCGCCAAACAGCCCATTTAAACCCCTGGAACACTTCAGACTGGTGCTGTCTGATCTACAGTCCACTGTGTATCCTGCCCCTGCTGATTGCCTGAAACCTGATCTCCTGACCACCCAGCTTGTTACTTGGACTTCTCCTGCCCTCCGCCAGCATCTGACCTCGGCCTGTCTTGACCCTAAACCTGCCTGCCCCTCTGTACCACGTTGCCTGACCGTTGCCAACCTTGCCTGTCATTTGACTATTCTTCTCAGCACCTACCCAGCTGCTTTCCTCAGTATACCTACCTGCCTGCCTGCCTGCAGCTTGTGTGGCTCATCTCTACTTCTGTATCCGGATCCTGAGCCGTCTTCCAGCAACTACTTACCTGGCTCTCTTACCCTTCCGTACTCCCGTGCTTCCTGTTTGCTCTACCAGGGGCCGCAAGTCGGGTACGTACGGGGGAAGTTCCTCTGCTCCATCGGACTCGTTGATCAGGTACGTGCAAGTCTGACAGTATCAGACAGCCATGTCCGAGTCCGAGCAGGGAAGGGATCCCATGGAGGAAGTGTGCAGACATCTGAACGGTTTGACGCAAGCTGTGAAAGACCTCCAAGCCGGTTATACCAGATTGGAAGAGAGAGTTCAAGTCCTGTCCACACCTGCCAGCTCACAAGGCGCCACGTCCACTGGATACTCAGCTACACCCTCTGTCGTGATGCTTCCTCCGGAACCCAGGGTCCCTACACCTGAGAAGTTTGCGGGCGAACGCAGCAAATATCTTTCCTTCCGCAACGCCTGCAAACTTTTCTTTGCCCTGCAACCTCGCACCTTTTCTTTGGAGGTAACCAAGGTGGGTTTCGTCATCTCTCTACTGACCGGCGAACCACAGGCCTGGGCTCCTGGAGCAAAAGGATGCCTCCTTGGAGACCCTTGCTACCTTCTTTGCCGCCATGTCCCAACTTTACGAGGATCCACAACAGGCTGCCACAGCAGAATCCGTTCTCCATTCCCTTCTGCAGGGCCGCAGAGCGGCTGAGGATTGTGCCTCTGAGTTTAAACGGTGGAGCTCCGACACCGAATGGAACGACACTGCCTTGCGCTATCAATTCCGGATGGGCTTGTCGGACCAGCTCAAGGATGAGCTAGCACGTGTCGGGGTTCCCCAAACCTTGGACAAACGAATTGACCTGTCAATCCAGATCGACCGGCGACTGGGAGAACGCCGCTCCGAAAGAGCCTGCAGCCAATTCCGACCCACCTGGTTGCTCCCTAAGGTCCCCAACCTGGTCAGTCTGGCACCGCCGGCTCCTCCGTCGCCAGCTCTAGATGCTCCGGAACCCATGCAACTGGGCCTACTTTGCCCCTCTCTCTCTCCAGAAGAACGCCAGCACAGGCGAAGCAACAACCTTTGTATGTACTGTGGTGAACCAGGACACTACGTGAGGACCTGCCCAGCCAAGATGCGTAAGTGCCTGCCTGTTTCTTCTACTTGTGCCTCTCTGTTACCTAACCCAACCGCTCACCTAGCTCTCTCCATCTCATTAGAGCTCCCGGGAAGGACTACCGCAATCCCAGTGTCCGCCATAATTGACTCTGGAGCATGCAGCTGCTTTATTGACTTGACATTTGCTGCCGACCACCACAATCCTCTTCAACCGAAATCCCGGGGACTTGCAGTGCACCTCGCTGATGGTTCCATCATCAAATCCGGTCCTGTTACCCAGGAAACTGTTCCCTTGTTGGCTTCCATGGCAACCCACCACCAGGAGCTCCTAAGTCTGGATGCCATCTCCTCACCGTTGTTCCCTATCATTTTAGGGATGCCTTGGCTGTAAGCCCATAATCCCAGTATTGACTGGACTACGGGGGGGGGGGGGTCAAATTCCTCTCAAACTATTGCCAGCAACACTGTTTGCAACAAGCCTCAACTAACCCTCCTCATCTGCTCTGTCTGGATATAGACCCTAATCTTCAAAAAACCATCCCTGAACCCTATCACGACTTCCTGGATGTGTTCAGTAAGAAGGGGGCAGAAACCCTTCCTCCTCACAGACCGTATGACTGCCCTATAGAACTTTTACCTGGGGCTGAAGTACCTTTTGGGAGAATCTTCCCGTTGACAGAGCAGGAATTGGGCACTCTGAAGGTCTACATTGACGACAACCTGAAAAAGGGGTTTATCCGCCCTTCCACCTTGCCTGCCGGTGCGGGCATCTTTTTTGTTGAAAAAAAGGACCACTCCCTATGCCCCTGTATTGATTATCGGGAGTTGAACAAAATTACCATAAAGAACCGTTACCCGTTACCTCTCGTGCCAGAACTCTTCCAGAGGCTGGGAACTGTGGTCCTCTTCACCAAACTTGACCTCCGAGGGGCTTACAATCTGATCCACATTCGAGAAGGTGACGAAAGGAAAACAGCCTTCCGTACTCGATTCGGGCACTATGAGTACCTAGTTATGCCGCTTGGACTGTGTAATGCTCCGGCTACTTTCCAACATTTTGTCAATGACATTTTTCACGATTACCTGGACTTATATGCCATAGTTTACCTGGATGACATCTTAATCTTCTCCTCTTCAGTAGTGATGTCGCGAACATAACATTTTCCGTTCGCAAATGCGAATTTCCGCAAATGTTCGCGAACGGGCGAACCGCCATAGACTTCAATAGGCAGGCGAATTTTAAAACCCACAGGGACATTTTCTGGCCACAATAGTGATGTAAAAGTTGTTTCAAGGGGACTAACACCTGGACTGTGGCATGCCGGAGGGGGATCCATGGCAAAACTCCCATGGAAAATTACGTAGTTGACGCAGAGTCAGGTTTTAATCCATAAAGGGCATAAATCACCTAACATTCCTAAATTGTTTGGAATAACGTGCTTTAAAACATCAGGTATGATGTTGTATCGACCAGGTAGTGTAAGGGTTACGCCCGCTTCACAGTGACAGACCAAACTCTGACAGACCAAACTCCCCGTTTAACGCACCGCAAACAACCGCAAACAGTCCATTTGCACAACCGCAAGGCTTTAATGATCACCTTAGATCAGTGTTTCTCAACTCCAGTCCTCAAGGCGCACCAACAGGTCATGTTTTCAGGATTTCCCTCAGATGAAACAGCTGTGGTAATTACTAAGGCAGTGAAACTGATTACATCCCCTGTGCAAAATAATGGAAAGCCTGAAAACATGACCTGTTGGGGCGCCTTGAGGACTGGAGTTGAGAAACCCTGCCTTAGATGATCACAAAGAAAATTAATGTATTTTCTATGCAAAATTATCCAGCCGATCGCTTTTGGTCTGTTCACAATGAAGCAACTACCTTATCATCTGGGGTGTGCCAACATTGCCATTGCCAACACACTCATAGAGGTGGTCGCTTCATTGTGATACGCAAGCCCCTTCACCACAACAAGGTAACGATCATGAAGGGGAATTGACACATGTATGTGCTTTTTTTTTGTTTTATTTTTGCAGCCACAGTGCAGCACCAGAGGCCAGAAAAATTAGGCATGTACACATGCCTGAAAAATTTGGTATTGTTGCAGCCGCTGCTGTAGCAGCGGCCAGAAAAATTTATGTTTTCCAGGCAGAAAGTGCCCTAAAACTTTGCGGCTTGAACCCTAGTTGGTGGCAGATAAGTCACGCAAGTCATCCGGCATGCAGAGATAAAATACAGCAGCGTGTGGACCATTTTTAGCCCAAGGCAGCTCATCTCATCAGGCCTTTTTTAGTCAAATGTATCGCCCACTGTCAGTCCCTTCGGGATCCATGCCTCATTCATCTTAATAAAGGTGAGGTAATCTAGACTTTTTTGACCTAGGCGACTTCTCTTCTCAGTGACAATACCTCCTGCTGCACTGAAGGTCCTTTCTGAAAGGACACTTGAAGCGGGGCAGGCCAGAAGTTCTATCGCAAATTGGGATAGCTCAGGCCACAGGTCAAGCCTGCACACCCAGTAGTCAAGGGGTTCATCGCTCCTCAGAGTGTCGATATCTGCAGTTAAGGCGAGGTAGTCTGCTACCTGTCGGTCGAGTCGTTCTCTGAGGGTGGACCTCGAACGGCTATGGCGATGCGTAGGACTTAAAAAGCTCTGCATGTCCTCCATCAACAACATGTCTGTAAAGCGTCCTGTCCTTGCCGGCGTGGTCATGGTAGGAGGAGGATTACTTTCACCTCTTCCCCTGTTAGATTCCCGTTGTGCTGTGACATCACCCTTATACGCTGTGTAAAGCATACTTTTTAATTTATTTTGGAACTGCTGCATCCTTTCCGACTTCCGGTAATTCGGTAACATTTCAGGCACTTTCTGCTTATATCGGGGGTCTAGTAGCGTGACCACCCAGTACAGGTCGTTCTCCTTCAGCCTTTTTATACGAGGGTCCCTCAACAGACACGACAGCATGAAAGACCCCATTTGCACAAGGTTGTATGCCGAGCTACTCATGTCCCGTTCCTCGTCCTCACTGATCTCACTGAAGGTCTGTTCTTCCCCCCAGCCACGTACAACACCACGGGTACCAGATAGGTGACAACGAGCACCCTGGGATGCCTGCTGTGGTTGATCTTCCTCCTCCTCCTCAAAGCCACATTCCTCCTCTGACTCCTCTTCCTCAGACTCCTCTTCCAGCGTTGCCGCAGGTCCAGCAAGCGATGCTGATAAGGCTGTTTCTGGTGGTGATGGTGACCACAACTCTTCCTCTTCACACTCATCTATGGCCTGATCCAGCACTCTTCGCAGGGCACGCTCCAGGAAGAAAACAAATGGGATGTTGTCGCTGATGGTGCCTTCAGTGCGACTGACTAGGTTTGTCACCTCCTCAAAAGGACGCATGAGCCTACAGGCATTGCGCATGAGCGTCCAGTAACGTGGCAAAAAAATTCCCAGCTGCGCAGAGGCTGTCCTAGCACCCCGGTCATACAAATACTCATTGACGGCTTTTTCTTGTTGGAGCAGGCGGTCGAACATTAGGAGTGTTGAATTCCAACGTGTCGGGCTGTCGCAAATCAGGCGCCTCACTGGCATGTTGTTTCGCCGCTGGATATCTGAAAAGTGCGCCATGGCCGTGTAGGAACGTCTGAAATGGCCACACACCTTCCTGGCCTGCTTGAGGACGTCCTGTAAGTCTGGGTACTTATGCACAAAGCGTTGTACAATCAGATTCAGCACATGCGCCATGCACGGCACATGTGTCAACTTGCCCAAATTTAATGCCGCCAATAAATTGCTTCCGTTGTCACACACCACTTTGCCGATCTCCAGTTGGTGCGGAGTCAGCCACTGATCCACCTGTGCGTTCAGGGCGGACAGGAGTGCTGGTCCGGTGTGACTCTCTGCTTTCAGGCAAGTCAACCCCAAGACGGCGTGACACTGTCGTATCCGGGATGTGGAATAGCCCCTGGGGAGCTGGGGGGTGCAGTTGATGTGGAGCAAGACGCAGCAGCAGAAGAGGACTCAGCTGAGGAGGTTATCGAAGAGGATGGAGTAGGAGGAGTAGAGGAGGTGGCAGCAGGCCTGCCTGCAAGTCGTATCGGTGTCACCACCAACTCCTCTGCAGAGCCATGCATTACATGCTTGGCAGCCGTCAGCAGGTTTACCCAATGTGCAGTGTAGGTGATATACCTGCCCTGACCGTGCTTTGCAGACCAGGTATCAGTGGTCAGATGGACCCTTGCCCCAACACTGTGTGCCAGCCATGCCATGACTTCCTTTTGCACAATAGAGTACAGGTTGGGGATTGCTTTTTGTGAAATGAAATTTCGGCCGGGTACCTTCCACTGCGGTGTCCCAATAGCTACAAATTTTTTGAAGGCCTCAGACTCCACCAGCTTGTATGGTAAAAGCTGGCGGGCTAAGAGTTCCGACAAGCCAGCTGTCAGACACCGAGCAAGGGGGTGACTCTGTGACATTGGCTTCTTACGCTCAAACATGTCCTTTACAGACACCTGACTGTGGGCAGATGAGCAGGAACTGCTCAAGGCGAGAGACGGAGTGGTGGATGGTTGAGAGGGGGCAAGGAGGACAGCAGTGGTTGACGTGGCTGAAGATGCTGGACCAGGAGGAGGATGGTGGCTTTGAGCTTGTGTGCTGCTTGTACTCGTCATCATGTGTTGATCCCATAGGCGTTTGTGATGTGCGATCATGTGCCTTCTCAAAGCAGTTGTACCTAGGTGGGTGTTGGATTTCCCACGACTCAGTTTCTTTTGGCACAGGTTGCAAATGGCATCGCTGTTATCAGAGGCAGACACACAAAAAAAATGCCACACTGCTGAGCAGGGATGAGCTTCGAGTTCGAGTCGAACTCATGTTCGACTCGAACATTGCCTGTTCGCCCATTCGCCGAACAGCGAACAAATTGGGGTGTTCGCGGCAAATTCGAAAAATCTATGGGAGAAATCTAAAGTGCTAATTATAAAGGCTTATATGCAAGTTATTGTCCTAACAAGTGTTTGGGGACCGGGGTCCTGCCCCAGGGGACATGTATCAATGCAAAAAGAAGTTTTAAAAACGGCCGTTTTTTCGGGAGCAGTGATTTTAATAATGCTTAAAATGAAAAAATAAAAGTGAAATATTCCTTTAAATTTCGTACCTGGGGGGTGTGTATGATATGCATGTGAAGTGGCGCATGTTTCCCGTGCTTAGAACTGTCCCTGCAAAAAATGTCATTTTTGAAAGAAAAAAAGTCTTTTAAAACTGACTCGCGGCTATTAATGAATTGTCGGCTCCCGGCAATACATACAAAAGTCATTGATAAAAAAAAAAAGCGTGGGGGTTCCCCAGAATTCAATTACCAGGCCCTTCAGGTCTGGAATGGATATTAAGGGGAACCCCGCCGCAAATTTAAAAAAAAATTGACGTGGGGTTCCCCCAAATATCCATTCCAGACCCTTCAGATCTGGCATGGATTTTAAGGGGAACTCCACCCCAAATTTTAAAAAAATGGCGTGGAGTCCCCCTAAAAATCCATACCAGACCCCTTATCCGAGCACGCAACCTGGCTGGCCACAGGGGAAAAGGGGGGGACGAGAGAGCGGCCCCCCCTCCCTCCTGAACCGTACCAAGCCACATGCCCTCAACATGGGGAGGATGTCCCCATGTTGATGGGGACAAGGGCCTCATCCCCACAACCCTTGCCCGGTGGTTGTGGGGGTCTGCGGGCGGGGGGCTTATCGGAATCTGGAAGACCCCTTTAACAAAGGGGACCCCCAGATCCCGCCCCCCCTATGTGAATTGGTAAGGGGTACATTGTACCCCTACCATTTCACGAAGAAAGCGTAAAAAAATGTTTAAAAAAAAACACACAAACACCTTGAAAAAGTCCTTTATTTAAAATAATAAAAAAAAAAAAAAACATTCCAGCGGTGAAATCCAGTATCCCGCGGCGATCCCTATGTCCAGCGCTGTCCTTCATTGGTTGTGCCTGAGCGGACCTGATGGGGAACTCCCTCTCAGTATTTTAAATGTATAGACCCGCCCCTTCTAAAGTTCCCCATCAGGTCCGCTCCCTCGGTATGTCGGACCCGCCTACGTCATTGGCTTGAGCGGGGAACTTCCTTCACTGTGTAATTTAAATTTACATAGTGAAGGAAGTTCCCCGCTCAAGCCAATGACGTAGGCGGGTCCGACATACCGAGGGGGCGGACCTGATGGGGAACTGCTCTCACTTTGGTAATACATGTATAGACCCGCCCCTTCTCATGTTCCGCATCTGGTCCGCTGAGCGGACCTGATGGGGAACTTTAGAAGGGGCGGGTCTATACATTTAAAATACTGAGAGGGAGTTCCCCATCAGGTCCGCTCAGGCACAACCAATAAAGGACAGCGCTGGACATCGGGATCGCCGCGGGACATTGGATTTCACCGCTGGAATGTTTTTTTTTTTTTTTTTTAAATAAAGGACTTTTTCAAGGTGTTTGTGTGTTTTTTTAAAACATTTTTTTACGCTTTCTTCGTGAAATGGTAGGGGTACAATGTACCCCTTACCAATTCACATAGGGGGGGCCGGGATCTGGGGGTCCCCTTTGTTAAAGGGGTCTTCCAGATTCCGATAAGCCCCCCGCCCGCAGACCCCCACAACCACCGGGCAAGGGTTGTGGGGATGAGGCCCTTGTCCCCATCAACATGGGGACATCCTCCCCATGTTGAGGGCATGTGGCTTGGTACGGTTCAGGAGGGAGGGGGGGCCGCTCTCTC
Organism: Rana muscosa; assembly: GCA_029206835.1. Taxonomy (NCBI): domain Eukaryota; kingdom Metazoa; phylum Chordata; class Amphibia; order Anura; family Ranidae; genus Rana; species Rana muscosa. The sequence goes on along the minus strand of CM055127.1, from coordinate 9,159,704 downwards.
GTCCCCCCCTTTTCCCCTGCGGCCGGCCAGGTTGCGTGCTCGGATAAGGGGTCTGGTATGGATTTTTAGGGGGACTCCACGCCATTTTTTTTAAATTTGGGGTGGAGTTCCCCTTAAAATCCATACCAGATCTGAAGGGCCTGGAATGAATATTTGGGGGAACCCCACGTCAATTTTTTTTTAAATTTGCGGCGGGGTTCCCCTTAATATCCATTCCAGACCTGAAGGGCCTGGTAATTGAATTCTGGGGAACCCCCACGCTTTTTTTTTTTTTTTTTATCAATGACTTTTGATTGTATTGCCGGGAGCCGACAATTCATTAATAGCCGCGAGTCAGTTTTAAATGACTTTTTTTCTTTCAAAAATGAAATTTTTTGCAGGGACAGCTCTAAGCACGGGAAACATGCGCCACTTCACATGCATATCATACACACCCCCCAGGTACGAAATTTAAAGGAATATTTCACTTTTATTTTTTCATTTTAAGCATTATTAAAATCACTGCTCCCGAAAAAACTGCCGTTTTTAAAACTTCTTTTTGCATTGATACATGTCCCCTGGGGCAGGACCCCGGTCCCCAAACACTTTTTAGGACAATAACTTGCATATCAGCCTTTATAATTAACACTTTAGATTTCAAACGTTCGAGTCCATTGTATTTAATAGGGTTCTAAAGTTCACACAAACATTTTGTCTGTTCGCAGGTTCTGGTGCGAACCGAACAGGGGGGTGTTCGGCTCATCCCTGCTGCTGAGCTTTGCAATGACGGCATTCTGGTGGTGGCAACAGCATGCGTTGATTGGCGTGCTGTCTGGCTGACCCCAGGTGCCGATACATGCTGTCTGACTGTGCCACTAGCTCCTTGCGATGACCTCCCCCTGATTCCAACTCGTCTCCTCCTCCTCTCTGTTTCCCTATCTGAACTTTCCCCCTGTTCTTCTTCTCTTCGAGCGGGCACCCACGTGACATCCATGGACACATCGTCATCATCAACCACTTCACTTGTATCTGACAACTCAGCAAAGGAAGCAGCATTGGGTACAACATCATCATCATCACACCGTACGTCCATGTGTGTAATGCTGCCTGACTGAGACATATCCCTTTTATCTACATCCTCTGGCAATAATGGTTGCGCATCACTCATTTCTTCCAACTCATGTGTAAATAACTCCTCTGACAGATAAAGTGAAGCAGCTGTGGTGCTAGTGTTGGTGGTGGCGGCAGGCGGGCGAGTGGTAACTTGAGAGGTGCCCGAAGCTGAGCTGGAGGAGGATGGTGCGTCAAGGTTCCGAACGGAAGCTGTAGAAGATTGGGTGTCCTGTGTTAGCCAGTCAACTATGTCCTCAGAACTTTTCGAGTTCAGGGTACGTGGCCTCTGAATACTGGGCATTATTCTAGGGCCAAAGGGAATCACAGCACCACGACCACGACGGCCCCTGCGGTGTGGCCTGTCTCTGCCTGTCATTTTTTTAGATTAGTTTAGTTGTACTATGCGTGCAAGCTACTGTGACACCAGATATGAGTGGCACTGTGCACTGGCAGAAGTTGGCAGAGTAGACGCTGTAGGCCTGACACACACGCTGGCAGGCAACTGACTGCTATTCTATTGCAGTCAAAATTTTTATTAATTTTTTAAATGTAATCTATTGTGCCACCAGATATATGAGTGGTGCCACTGGGCAAATTGGCACAGTATACGCTGTGTGCCTGTCACATACACGCTGGCAGGCAACTGCAATTAGATTACAGAGAAAAAAAAAAAGGCAGACTGATGTATGTACTAGCCCTAAAAAGGGCTTTTTGGGGTGCTGTCAGGACGCTGTCCTTACAGCAGAGATCAGATGAGTCTTTCAGGACTGGAGTGGACACTGAATACACTAGCCTAGCTATAGATTTCCCTATTAAATCAGCAGCAGCTACACTGTCCCTCCTCTCACTAGTAATCTACTGTGCCACCAGATATATGAGTGGTGCCACTGGGCAAGTGGGCACAGTATACGCTGTGAGCCTGTCACACACATGCTGGCAGGCAACTTTAATTAGATTACAGAGAAAAAAAAAAGGCAGACTGATGTATGTACTAGCCCTAAAAAGGGCTTTTTGGGGTGCTGTCAGGACGCTGTCCTTACAGCAGAGATCAGATGAGTCTTTCAGGACTGGAGTGGACACTGAATACACTGGCCTAGCTATAGATTTCCCTATTAAATCAGCAGCAGCTACACTGTCCCTCCTCTCACTAAGACTGCAGCTTCAGAATGAATCTAAAATGGAGGATATGCTGCTGATTGGCTGGAATGTGTCTGCTGATTGTGAGGTACAGGGTCAAAGTTTGCTCAATGATGACGAATAGGGGGCGGACCAAAAATCGCATATGTTCGCCCGCCGCGGCGAACGCGAACAAGCTATGTTCGCCGGGAACTATTCGCCGGCGAATAGTTCGGGACATCTCTACTCTTCAGTAGACGACCATCGCAGGCATGTCCGAAATGTTCTTGTTCGGCTCAGACAACATGGACTTTACGCCAAGCCGGAGAAGTGTGAGTTCGAATGTCAAAGCATCCAGTTTCTCGGGTTAATCATTTCTGTTGAGGGCATCAAAATGGACCCTCAGAAGGTGTCTGCTATCCTGGACTGGCCTGCTCCCACAGATAAAAAAGGGGTCCAGCGCTTCATCGGATTTTCTAAATTTTATCGGAAGTTCATCAGGTGTTTTTCTGCAATAGTCGCTCCCCTTACCGAATTGACCAAACAAGGAACTTGATTCTCTTGGTCTCCTAGAGCTCAATCTGCCTTTGAAAAGCTGAAGGAATTATTTATCTCTGCTTCTATCCTGTAACACCCTGACCCTGCATTACCTTTTGTCCTTGAGGTGGACGCTTCTGAAATCGCAGTGGGGGCTGTGCTATCTCAGCGACAGGGGGCCAAAGCCCTACTCTTTCCAGTGGCCTTCTTCTCTCGCAAGCTTTCCACTGCGAACGGAACTACGACGTGGGAGATCGGGAACTCCTGGCTATCAAGGCCGCGTTAGAAGAGTGGCGTTATCTGCTTGAGGGGGCTGCACATCCTATTTTGGTCTACACGGACCACAAGAATTTGAAGTACCTGAGAACAGCTAAGAGGTTGAAACCAAGGCAGGCAAGGTGGGCACTTTTTTTCTCAAGATTTCTGTTCCACATCACTTACAGACCCGGTTCGAAAAACATTAAACCGGACGCACTGTCCCGTATGTTCAGCATCTCTGAAGAAAACTTACCCATTTACACTATTCTCTCTGCTGGGAACTTCCTACTGCTCCAAGAGGATCTCATGTCCCGAATTAAGCAGGCGTCTGCTGACTTGACCCCTCTCCCGGAGAATTGTGTCAGGGCACAAGATGGTCTGATCAGGCACGCGAGGGCAAAATCATGGTCCCGGAGAATCTACGGGTAACAGTCCTGGAACTTTGCCACGACCATAAGTTGGCCGGACATTTCGGTACCCTGAAGACGGCCGAACTAATCAAGCACACATTCTGGTGGCCGCAGCTGGGTAGCGACTGCAAGACCTACGTGGATTCATGCAACACTTGCTCCCGGAACAAGAATAGCCGGATGTGGGCCTGGGGACTATTAAAACCCTTACCTGTCCCTGAAAGACCCTGGAAGATGGTATCGATTGACTTCATCGTGGAACTCCCTCTGTCCGAAGGATTCTCCACGGTTTTTGTTGTCGCCGACAGGCTATCCAAGATGTCTCACTTCTTGCCTATGAAAGGCACACCTTCGGCCATGGAGACTGCGAAGGTCTTTATCAAGGAGGTAGTGAGGCTCCATGGAGTTCCAGCAAGTATTGTTTCGGACCGAGCTGTCCAGTTCACCTCCAGGATTTGGAAGGCTCTTTGTGGTTCTCTTGAGATCGAGTTGGCATTTTTCTCTGCTTATCATCTTCAGACGAATGGTCAAACAGAGAGAACCAACCAGACTTTGGAACAATACCTCTGGTGCTTTTCTTCCTTTTCTCAGGATGATTGGGTCTCTCTATTACCCATTGCTGAAATTGCATACAATAATTCCCTGCACTCTGCCATTAAACAAACCCCGTTCTTTGCCAACTACGGTTTCCATCCATCCTTTTTACCTAGCACCATACCCGAATGTAGCATCCCTGCGGTGTCTGAAACAATGGACTTTTTCATCTCCAATAACAAACTTCTACAGGAAACCATGTCCAAGACCCAGGATTACAACAAAAGGATGTTTGATAGGAAAAGGTGAGGGGAACTCACTCTGGAACCTGGCAACCAGGTGTGGTTATCCACAACCAACCTATATTCATGGGACCATTCTCGGTAAAGAGGAAGATCAACAATGTGGCATATGAGCTCAACTTACCTAACACCCTGAAGGTCCATCCAGTATTTTACGTGACACTGTTAAAGCCGGTTGTCCCTAATCCCTTCGCTGGCCGTAACACCCTCCCACCGGAGCCCGTTATGATTGACAATGAAGAGGAATTTGAGGTGGAGGCAATCCTGGACTGTAGGAAAAGACACAACCAGATCCAATATTTAATAAAATGGAGGGGTTATGGACCAGAAGATAATTCCTGGGAGCCTGGAAGCAGTATACATGCGGAAGAACTTATGCAAGCTTTCAAAAAATCACATGCCATTAAAATCGCTCAATTGGGCATCCGGAGGCTGCCCTTAAGGGGGGGCACTGTCAGAGAACTCACCTTGCCGGACGTGTTGGTCGTCGCTTTGGTGCGTGCTGATGTTGTGCATGTTCCTGTGCGCGCTGGTTCGCGTCCCGGACTACATGCGCGCGCGCCTGTGCGCGATGGTGTGCCTGTGCGCGCAGGTGCATGTGCGCCGATGCGCGCCAAACAGCCCATTTAAACCCCTGGAACACTTCAGACCGGTGCTGTCTGATCTACAGTCCCCTGTGTATCCTGCCCCTGCTGATTGCCTGAAACCTGATCTCCTGACCACCCGGCTTGTTACTTGGACTTCTCCTGCCCTCTGCCAGCATCTGACCTCGGCCTGTCTTGACCCTGAACCTGCCTGCCCCTCTGTACCACGTTGCCTGACCGTTGTCAACCTTGCCTGTCATTTGACTATTCTTCTCAGCACCTACCCAGCTGCTCTCCTCAGTATTCCTACCTGCCTGCCTGCCTGCAGCTTGCGTGGCTCATCTCTGCTTCTGTATCCGGATCCTGAGCTGTCTTCCAGCAACTACTTACCAGGCTCTCTTACCCTTCCATACTCCCGTGCCTCCTGTTTGCTCTACCAGGGGCCGCGAGTCGGATCCGTATGGGGGACCTTCCTCTGCTCCATCGGACTCGTTGATCAGGTACGTGCAAGTCTGACACCTGGTCAGGAGACTACTGGCCCCTCTAGTACAAGAGCAGGGCGTTTCAACAACCAGAATCCACCCCATGTTGCAGTTAACCTATCAGAGATTGATCTTGGAGAAGAAGGCCCCAGAAGAGGGGGTGGGGAAAGTTTGGAGACTGGAGAAGAGAGAGAGAGTGTTGCAGCCTGGTGAAGTAGCCTGCTTGAGAGCCACTGTGAAGCTCACCTGGGAACAACCTGGCCCCTTTGTAGTCCTGGAACCAGACCCTCTGGGTACCCACCCAGGACTGTAGGTAATTCCCGAAGTAGTCCAGCTGAGAGTCCTGAAGAAGGCAAACGGCAGGGTGCCAGTGAGTATCAGAAACACCACTGGCTCACCTGTGAAGATTCCAGCCTGAATGCTGTTGGGCCAAGTGAATCCCGCTACCCCAGTTGCCTTGCCCGACTTAGAGAAGGAAGAAGGAGGGGAACCCACCTTGGAGAACTCGGCCCTACCCCCGGCATGGAAGGAGAGGGCCAGGGCCCAGTTGGCGAAGTGGCGGAAGATCTTCTCCAAGGATGAGTTTGATGTTGGATGTGCAAAAAGTGCCACCCACAAGATCCGCCTACAGGAAGACAAACCCTTTAGGGAGAGAGTCCGGCGAGTTCCCCTGGCTGATCTGGAAGATCTGCGTGAGCAACTTGCAGAGTTTAAGAGGACGGGTGTTATCCGGGAATCCAGGAGCCCATATGCCTCTCCAATTGTGGTAGTCAGGAAAAAGAATGGGTCATTGAGACTCTGTATAGACTACAGGACCCTCAACAGGAGGACAATACCTGACCAATACACCACCCCAAGAATAGAGGATGCTCTGCAGAGTCTGTCTGGAGCCAAATGGTTCAGTGTAATGGACCTGAAGAGCGGGTACTACCAAATCCCAATGCACCCAGAAGACAGAGAGAAGACTGCCTTCATTACCCCGGTGGGGTTCTATGAATTTGACCGTATGCCTCAAGGTCTGTCGGGAGCCCCTGTCACTTTCCAGCGGTTGATGAAGCAGACGGTGTAGGACATGAACCTCATTGAAGTCCTAGTATACCTAGATGACATCATCGTCTTTGGGAAGACTCTGGAGGAGCATGAGGAGAGGTTAGAGAAGGTCTTGAAGAGACTCAGTGATGAGGGACTCAAGCGCTCCAGGGAGAAGTGTCAGTTCTACCAGTCTTCAGTCTATTACCTGGGACACATAGTGTCTGAAGAAGGAGTATCCACAGATCCTGACAAATTTGAGGCAGTCACCTCCTGGCCCCGGCCCACCACAGTGACTGAGCTTAGGTCATTTCTGGGGTTCTGCTCCTACTATCGCAGGTTTGTGGAGGGGTTTGCAAGAATTGCCAAGCCTCTGAATGAGCTGTTGAAGACAGATGGAGAGGAGGATGACTCAGGCCCCAGGAAACAGGGAGAGTCAGTGGAAGACCAGTGGACTGGAAAGTGTGAAGAGGCTTTCATTAAACTGAAGGAGAGTTTGACCACTGCCCCTGTCTTGGCCTATGCGGACACCCAAAAGCCCTATGAATTACATGTGGATGCCAGCCATGATGGTTTGGGAGGAGTACTATATCAGGAGTATGAAGAGCAGCTAAGACCCGTTGCCTATGCAAGTAGGAGTTTAACCCCAGCTGAAAAGAATTACCCCACCCACAAGTTGGAGTTTCTGGCCTTGAAGTGGGCTGTGGTGGACAAACTGAAGGACTACTTATATGGAGCTGACTTTGTGGTTAAGACAGACAATAACCCACTCACTTACCTTCTAACCACAGCAAAACTGGATGCCACTGGACACCGTTGGTTGGCAGCCCTCTCAGGGTACAATTTCAGCCTGAAGTACAGGCCTGGGACTGGAAACCGAGATGCTGATGCCTTGTCCCGAAGATCTCATGCTCCCACTTGCATGGCAGAAGACTGGACCCAGGTAACCCCAGAGGGGGTACGAACTTTGTGTCAGGGAGCAAAGCTCCAGGCTAGTGGAGGATCCAGGGCAGAAGAAATTGGAGTCTCAGTTGTTGGAGTGCCCAAATATTATTGTGATGTAACTCAGACTGGTGAAGAGGACTTGCCCAAATTATCAAAGAAGGATATAAGACGGGATCAGCTTGAAGACCCATTGAGGAGAATGGCTTTGGAAGCCTTAGAAGACCAGGATCCGGACAGACTCTTGCATGATCCCTCAAAGGAGGCCCGCTTACTGCGGAAGGAATGGGACACGTTGCAGGTGCATCAAGGGACGGTCTACCGAAGGGGCCCCTCTGATGACCTGGAAGACAAGTGGCAACTGTTCCTGCCAGAAAAACACCGAAAGACTGTTATGATTGCCCTACATGACAACCATGGCCACCTAGGAGCAGAGAGAACCTTTCAGCTCATAAGGAGCAGATTCTATTGGCCCTGTTTGCGGGCTGAAGTGGAGGAATACTGTCACTCATGTGCTCGCTGCATACAAAGGAAAACACTGCCTCAACAAGCTGACCCAATGGGCCACCTGCAAAGCCAAGGACCTTTGGACTTGGTATGCATTGATTTTTTTTGTCTGGAACCTGATTTGGGGGGACATGGAAATGTTCTGGTAATAACCGACCATTTCACCCGATACGCCCAGGCCTTTCCAACTAAAGACCAGAAGGCTTCCACTGTGGCCAAGATACTTGTAGAGAAGTATTTCGTACACTATGGATTACCTCAACGCCTTCACTCGGATCAAGGGAGGGACTTTGAAAGTCGACTGATCCGGAAGTTATTGGATTCCCTAGGCATAAAGAAGACTCGCACAACCCCCTATCACTCACAAGGAGATGCCCAACCAGAAAGGTTTAACAGAACTTTGTTGAATATGCTGGGGACCCTGAGTAGCGAGGAAAAACAACATTGGGGCAAGCATATAGCTGCCATAGTGCACGCTTATAATAGCACAACTAGTGATGTCACCGGATACTCCCCTTACAGATTAATGTTCGGTAGAGAAGCGAGACTATCTGTAGACCTGGCCTTTGGTACTTCGATAGACCACACATCAGCTGCTTCACACAAGGGATACGTGGACAGGCTGCGAAAAAGCTTAAGACTGGCTTATGAGAAGGCACAAGCCACTTCTGACCAGAGAGGAGCCCGGAACAAACAAAATTTTGACCTCAGAGTCCGGATCCATGACTTGCAACCAGGAGACAGAGTGCTGTTGCAGAATCTTGGTGTTCCAGGGAAGCATAAGCTTGCTGACAGATGGAAATCACGGCCGTATATAATCTGTAAAAAATTGCCTGGCTTGCCAGTGTACCAGCTGAAACCTGAAGGAAAAGCGGGACCTTTGAAAACCTGGCACAGGAACCACATATTGCCTCTCTCCGAAGCAGTCAGGATACCTTCTACTCCGGATTCTCCTGAATCACCTTCAACCTCCAATACCCCTAGGCCCAACACCAGATCTCAAACCACTCAGTCAGGAGAGATGAATGCCACAGACCAGAGTGAAGATGAGGAAATGGAACTGAACTGGCTATGGCCCACTCAGACAACTGAATCCGTGGTCATGGATCCTTCACCCTGTGAAGTTACCCTTGATGGCACCCTAAATGCTGAAGCTGCTAAGTTCATTCCATCGTGTACTCTAACTGAGGAATGGGAAGATGCCCTAGAGTCAATCCCAGCTGAAGACCCAAGAGACTCTTTGTACCTCTCTGCACCAGAGTTGGATACCCCTGAAGCAGCAGGATCCATTACACCTGTCCCAGTGGAAGGAAGAATGGAAGAACCCATTGTACCTGATACCTCAGCTCCCAGGGAACAAAGAGTGAAAAGAGCTATTCGCCCTCCCCGAAAACTAACTTACACTCGGATGGGAGAATGCTCTGAAGATACTGTTGTGACGGCGGGAAGGACAATAGAGAAACCTGGCCCCTCTACTGTGCATTTGGTGGAGGGCAACCCCAGCTCACTCTCTGAAACAGTTAGGCAGGTCACTTCCACCAATATGACCTGTAGACAAGACTATCTCCCTTACCAAGTTTGGTGGGAGGTTCCCTTGCCCAGCTCCTTTGCATTGCTTGTAGATAATGCACATTTTATCTTTTATCTTTGGGTACCAAAGATTTTAAGCGGGGGGAGTGTGTATCGGGGTGTTGCTTGAGGAACCCAGAGACTACCATACCCAGGATGCATTTCCCCGCGTAAGGACTGCTGGGGTGGGGTATTTAACTGAGGGGCGGACCGGAGTACGGTCTCTTTGGACATCGCCCACCCAGCAAGTGGAACTCTCTGCTGAGTCTGTTGTTCCGGACAGGGCCCGAATCCTTGGCTCTGTGTTTCCAAAGAGCCTTCCATTTCCACCAAAGAGCCTGAGGGATGTTGCATCCTGCTATCCGTCTGCTGCTTCCAGGGGGGCGGAAAACCCGGGTGTCGTGGAACCTGTGTACCGAGACACAGCAACGGAAGATACGGATGTGGACTGGTCCGGTTGGGTGAGAAAGCACCTGCTCAGAGATTAGTACAGGATCTTTAGGCCTAGTGTTTGTTGTTCGGGACTCACCCGTTAGAGTTTGCATATGTACACCGGAGGAACAGTGCATTGAATAGCGTTAGTGACTTTATCTTTGTTCACCAAGTTTGTCAACTTTATTCCTGTGGATTACAATTTGTCTTCAAAAGTGCACCACCATTTGCTAGCGAAGATTCTTCTCTACGGAACTTACACATAGTTACAGTCAGGCCTGACTTATCAGTGTAGATATTGCTGGGCGCCATCTTGCCCACGAGGGAGGAGAGCTGCAAGGGGGTCCGTTAGTCATCTTTGTACAGGATTGCATATCTGCCTATTGTTGAACACCTTTTATTGCAGGGCTCTGCATATACTAAAGTATACTGTGTTAATCTGTTTAATCATTTCCTTTAGTAAAAGTACCAGGATTAAGCAGACTAGTTGTTGGTGTTATTATTGTGCAAAATAAATAGTCAGTGTTCGCTATATCACTGTGTGGGTTTTTGTTGCTGGATTGTGTTGCCTAAAGTTGCAGGCCTCACAATCCTATCATCCCCTACTAACTGTGCCAAGGGAGGGTAGAGCCAATTGCTGGGGGTTGACAGCGGTGTGTTACAGGCCTTAGCTGGGGGTATCGCTACATACAGTATATGTGACAGAACAGACTGTGACCACTGGGAATCTGTGGGTTGGAATACAGGGGATGATTGGGATATAAGCCACAGAGTGCCCTGAACAGAGAAAACAAATATGGAGAGTCATTACTCAGCAGACTGACCTTATTAAAAACAGGCACATGGTCGAGTGATTATGGGAAGAAGGGATATAGCACGAAACTCACCCTAACCATAAGGAATCCCAGTCCTACGGATGCAGGCACATATGTTATGGGGGTATGGTATGATGGGGAGAATAGGAGACCAAGTGGACAGTTCCAACTTAAAGACATGTATAATTCATCTGAATGGGAGGCCCTTCAAATAGAAAGTGATCCCCTTAAACCATATGTACATATGCGCACCCTAGAAGATAGGGTGGCCATAGCTGATTCCACATTTGAAGACACAATGGCAGCAGAGACTGGTTTCTCGGATGTCAATCTGTGGCTCGAATAGATGAGGTATAGTGTAGGGAAACATTACAGGTCCAACTGTTATGTGTGTGGTGAAGCTAGACCCCATTTGGGAACAGTGCCATTAAACATAGCTCCCACTCAAGAGGAGTGCTTTCTGAGCCTGTTTACCAATACTTCCACTGATTCCTCCCAGTGCGAAACATGGAAAAGAGAATATCCCGTAGTAACTAAGACATCCAAGCCCAGGGAGGGTATTACTATATATCCCGGTGTAGAGGGGTCTTCAATTTAGGGGTAGTGTTTAGTGTTATGCTCAAACACCTAAATTGTTAGGACATTATCAACCATTTAAGTCTGCAGGAAGAGTATCGGTGTACCGTTCCCTGTGGCCTGCAGGTGGCGCTTCCATAGTGGGCCAAGGTTGAACCGCTGATACAGTGCTGTGCCTTGTGTGTCCCCTCTCGGTAACCATACAGTGGGAGTGGTCGGCCTGCTGTGTATGCTGGGAGAGGATATAAAAGGGGCAGACGCTGCCTGTAGGGGGTTCGTTGTCAGGAGTCCTACTCCCAGGGAGTGTGTGTTCCTGTCTGCCCTGGGCACCTTTGGCCCAGGGGCGGTGGTCGGTGAATCAGTCCTAGGCACCTTTAGCCCTGGGGCTGCAACTAAAGGCCTTGAGCCCAGCACCTTTGGCTGGGGCCCATCAAGGATTGAGGAATCTCAGGGTGCCACCTTGTGAGGGGACCTGCATCTTAGGAGGGGGCCGGAGAAAGACGTTCTGAGGGACTGGTGAGAAGCTACAGTGAAGGAAGGGGCCCGGTAACTCTCTGGAGGGATGTCTTCTCCTTACAAAGAGGCCAAGCTTTGAAAACCAAGTTCACCAGGTCTGTGGCAGAGACCAAGTTCACCAGGCCTGTGGCAGAGACCAAGTTCACCAGGTCTGTGGCAGAGACCAAGTGCACCAGTTTGTGTAGTGATTGTGCGGTTAGTTAAAGTACCATTTTGGCTGCTAGTCCCTATCTAGGGAGATTATCCAAATGGGCTAAGTCTGCTTGAGAAGCCAAGCAGTGAAGTGTATTACGTTTGTGCCTGGACCTCTCCCACACCTTATGCTGTCCTGTTCTCTCTCCAACCTTTCCTATCAGAGACTGTCTTTTAAGAGAAATAAACTCTACGTTGGAGTTACGGCTGGGGTGGACCTTGAAGTCATTGGGGGAAATAGAGACTTGTCTTTATTGAGCATGGAGATAAGGGCCATTCTCTGGAGAACCTGGCTGTGGAGACCTGTTTTATAACACCGCTCAACAACTTTACACAGGAGGGTATGGACATATAGAGCTGGGTGTGCCCTCTCTTCCTGCGAGGAGCCAAAGACAAGGAGGAGAGGGTGGTAAGCGCTATACCGGTAATTACACATGTTATGGGAACTACCAGGGAATAGGGAAGTTCTTAGGGAACTTCTCTATGGGTTATTGTGCTTCCTACAGTAGTGTATCCACAGATATGGTGCAGAATCAAACTCCGTCTTTGGGAGACGTGTATTGGATCTGTGGAGGCATGAAGATTAGGACTAAGTTAACAGACCGATGGACAGGGGAATGTGCACTTTCCAAAGTCATAATGCCCCTGCACATCTTTCCGGGAGGTGCCCTAGTAGATAAAGGGGAGCACTCTTCTGAATCCAGCAGGAAGCGTAGAAGTGCCCCAGCTGGTAATTTTGACCCTCATGTATATATAGATGCCATAGGAGTCCCAAGGTGGGTCCCAGATGAATTCAAAGCAAGAGACCAAGTAAAAACAGGTTTTGAGTCCCTGATTCCTATAATCACTGTAAATAAGAATGTAAATTGGATTAATTATATTTACTATAACCAACAGAGGTTTGTTAACTATACCAGGGATGCACTCCAGGGTTTGGCTGAACAACTAGAGGCCACTTCACAAATGACTTTCCAAAAACGTATGGCCTTAGACATGTGTAGCGGGGTCTCCGTTGAGGCCCCACGGACTACGTTACCCAGAAACCCGTTTGGCACCCAGGGTGCATTGGGCTGCCACAGAGACTCATGGGTGGGGTGTAAAAGGGGAGGGCGAGGCTAAGCCTGGCCTCTTTGGACACCGCGCGGCTGGCAAGAGGACTTCCTGTGTGGACCTGCTGCGAGTGCAAGGCCCGAGGCCTGGGCCTTGCACACTTCCAGAGAGCCTTCCACCTCGCTGTGGAGCCTGTGCGGCGACAGACATCTACCTCCTTCAGGGACGTCAGTGAACCGGAGATCAGGTGGTTTCAGATCCTGTGTGTGTGAAGACACAGTGGTGGGAGTCCTGGACTGGGATCGAGTCCAGGGGGGTGAGAGAGCACCTGCTCACAGCTATAATCAAGTACTTTATAAGGCCTATAGACTGCCTTGGCCCATCGGGTTATATTTCCCTTTTCCTGTCAGGAGACTAGTTGGAGGACTGAGTCACATAGTCTCCGGGGAGTTGTTCTACTACCTTATACCTTGTTGGATTACAAATATTGTTCCTGTATGTGCACCATCGATCATCTGGCATGCGAAGATTCCTTCTCTAGAGACTGAGTTTTACCTGAGTCAGCCCTGACTGGGAGTTGATAGTACTGTTGAGTGCCATATTGCTAACAGGGACTCGAGCTATATGTTAGTGTGTGTTAGAACTAATTGCGCACTATAATTAACTACTGTTAGTATTACTGCAGGGCTCTGCATGCATGCGTTATATGTAATATTGAACGTTAACCCCTTTTATCTACAAGTAAACCTTTTACATTTTCTCAAATCTGGTATTGGAGTCTCTATATATATATATATATATATCTTATCACTAGAAGAAAGGTATTGTGGGATTGTGCATAAACTGTTATAGAGCTATATAGAAATACCACCCCTAGACTAGCTGTGCCAAAGAAGGGCTGAGTAGATTGCCGGGGGTTGGCTGTGCTGTGTACAGGGCCCAAAAGCAAACCAGCGGCTCCCTTAGTCTGGGGGTATCGCTACACGTGATCCTGTATATGGCAAGCAGATACGCCAAAAGTACCGGCATGGATCCGCTAGAAGTGAAAGCGTGGTGCAAAGAAGCCAGGACAAACCCAGACACGTCAGTGGTCATTAGTCTCCCGGGAGAAGAGTGGTCAGTGAACGCAGCAGAGCGACTTGCAGTGTCGCTATCCCCAAATAATATACCAAGGGTGATAGACCTGAAATCAGCCCCAGACACCTCGTTTCAGTATGCACCTATAGAGTGGATGGATGGAGTACCGGGGAACCTTAAAGGACAAAGTGTGCAGTCGCTGGATAACAAAATTTATGGTCTGGCGCACGCAATAACTGTGAAGGCAGAGCCATCCCCGCCATCCCCAATGGGTTCACCGCCAGGGATACCCCATGCAGCAGAGAGGCAGAGAAGGATGACACCTCCGGTGACACCCATTACAGCCATAGGGCCAGAACTTTTAAATGCTTTGGGAGATCTGCTCACAAAGTGTCAGAAAACAAATACGGTACACGTAGAGGCCAGCTACCGGAAGCTGAGAACATTTTCAGGGAAGCTGCCCATCCCTGTAGGGGAGGAAGTCTTCGATACCTGGATCGAACAGGCCTTGTCAGCAGTAGAGGCATGGGAGGTGCCTGAAGCACAGAAGAAGCAGCGAGTGATGGAAAGTCTGAAAGGCGCGGCTGCGGAAGCTGTAAAAAGTCTCCGGTTTGGGAATGCTGCCTGCACGGCTTATGACTGTTTAGCCATGCTACAAGAGGAGTTTGGTCAGTTAGAAAAAGTAACGGAACTGGTGTATCAGTTCGAACACACCTTTCAGCAGCCAGGAGAAAAGCTGTCAGAGTATGTAAGAAGACTGAACAAAATGCTTTGTCAAATCGTGCTAAAAAAAAGGGATGGTACCCCAAGCCATAGATGCGGCAAGGATGAAGCAGATATTAAAGGGAGCGCTACGCTCGGATCCAGTCTGGCTCCACTTGAAAACCTCTGGAGGAGGTATGTCGCTGAATTATCCTGATCTGGTAAAGATTAGTGATGAGCCGAACACCCCCGGGTTCGGTTCGCACCAGAACCCGCGAACGGACCGAAAGTTCGTACGAACATTAGAACCCTATTAAATACAATGGATGCGAACGTTCAAATTCTAAAGTGCTAATTATAACGACTATTATGCATGTTATTGTCCTAAAAAGGGTTTGGGAACCCGGGTTCTGCACCAGGGGACATGTATCAATGCAAAAAGAAGTTTTAAAAACGGTCGTTTTTCGGGAGCAGTCATTTTAATGATGCATAAAGTGAAAAAAAAAGTCAAATATTCCTTTAAATATCGTACCTGGGGGGTGTCTAAAGTATGCCTGTGAAGTGCCACGTGTTTCCCGTGTTTAGAACTGTCCCTGCACAAAATGACACTTCTAAAGGAAAAAAAAGCCATTTAAAACTGCTTGCGGCTTTAATGTAATGTCTGGTCCCGGTAATATGGATGAAAATCTTTAAGAAAAATGGCATAGCTACCCCATGACCCCCCCCCTACCCCAGCCCATTACCAGCCCCTTTGGGTCTTGTATGGATATTAAGGGGAACCCCGCACATAAAATAAAAAAGGCCCTATATACTCTGAACAGCCGTATACAGGCGGTGCATACAAGACAGGGACTGTAGGTTTGTTCTTATGTAGAATCTGTTTGTAATTTTGAACAGGTACATTGTTTAAGTGTAGCTCCAGCCCAAAAATCTATTTTTAAACTTTTTGGAAAACATAGGTAAGGGTTATCACCCCTGTAACATTTGTTTTGCTGTCTGTGCCCCTGTTCAGAACATTTCACCTCACTTTCCGTCCCAATGACAACTGTTTTTGAAATGTGGTGTTTTTCTTGAAACAAGGATTGGTGATAAAGCATCAGTACAGAGGAGACACCTTTCTCCCATATTAATTCTTACAGGAGAGAATTTTCCTTCCTAGGGGTAGATTTCCTCTCATTTCCTGTTGTCTTCTTGCAAGTAGGAGTCGTTTGTAAGTTGGATGTTTGAAAGTAGGGACCTGCCGTATATACTCTGCAGAAATAGGCCCCTTAGTTGTTGGTGTTGGCACAACACTGTAAGCACTCACAGTTACTCTTGGTTGGTGCTGGAACGCCCTGCTGTCAACTATTATATCAGGAATTGTAATTACATATAATTGTTGAACAGTGGTAGTAAAAACTGGGCCTTTGATGGTGGTGCTGGTGCCACAACACTGTAAGCCCTGACAGTTACTCTTGGTGGGTGCAGCAATGGGCCCTGCTGTGAATTATTAGATCAAGAATTGTAATTGCATGCCCCTGTTGAACAGGGGCTGAAAAATTGGGCCTTTCGTGGTGGTGGTGGTGGTGGTGGTGTTGCCACAACACTGTAAGCCCTCAGAGTTACTCTTGGTGGGTGCAGGAATGGGCCCTGCTGTGAATTATTAGATCAAGAATTGTAATTACATGCCCCTTTTGAACAGGGGCTGAAAAATTGGGCCTTTCGTGGTGGTGGTGGTGGTGGCGTTGCCACAACACTGTAAGCCCTCAGAGTTACTCTTGGTGGGTGCAGCAATGGGCCCTGCTGTGGATTATTAGATCAAGAATTGTAATTACATGCCCCTGTTGAACAGGGGCTGAAAAATTGGGCCTTAGGCACTGGTGGCACAACACTGCAACCCCTCACAGATACTGTACTTGGAGCACAGCAATGAGCCCTGTTGCAAAGTATTGCTTCAAAAATTGTAATTACACGCCCCTGTTAAACAGGGGCTGAAAAATTGGGCCTTAGGCACTGGTGGCACAACACTGCAACCCCTCACAGATACTGTACTTGGAGCACAGCAATGAGCCCTGTTGCAAAGTATTGCTTCAAAAATTGTAATTACACGCCCCTGTTAAACAGGGGCTGAAAAATTGGGCCTTAGCCACTGGTGGCGGCACCCATAAACAAAAATGATCTTCCAAGCTTTCATCATCAATCGTATCATTGAGGACTCGGAGGAGGAGGATAGCCAGTCAACATAACAGCACAGGCACTCAGCATCAGCATCAGTCTTGAAGGGATGTGACATGTTAAAATCAATTAGTCTGTTATATCAGCATCAGGTGTGTGGTAGCTGGTGGTGATCCAAGACTGGTTCATCTTGATGAAAGTCAGTCGATCAACCGAGTCGGTGGACAGGCGCACCCTGTGATCCGTGACAAATCCTCCAGCAGCACTGAATGTGCGTTCCGAAAGAACGCTGGATGCAGGACAGGCCAGTAGCTCAATTGCATACTGTGCAAGCTCTGGCCAGTGATCCATCCTCAAGACCCGGTAAGCCAGAGGATTTTCGGTGGGGAAGGTGTCCAAGTCTGACCTTGCCCCTAGATATTCCTGCACCATGTTTATCAGACGCTGGCGATGGTTGCTGGAACCGATCATACTTTGGGGCTGCGGACTAAAGAATTGTCTGAACGCATCGGTCAGACGGCCACCTTCCCCACCGCTCCTTCTTTGACTGGCCGAAGCCTCAGCAACTCGTTGTCCAGGACCAGGAGTTTGTAACCTCCCAGTCTCTGGGAACGCGTTGCACAGACCTTTCTGCAAGGCCTCCCGGAGTTGTCTCATCCTCTGCTCCCTCTGCGACGGTAACATAAGGTCCTCAACCTTACCCTTGTACCGTGGATCAAGGAGAGTGGCCAGCCAGTAATGGTCCCTCTCCTTGATCCGAAGAATACGAGGATCCTTCCGCAGACTTTGCAGGATCAGGGAGGCCATGCAGCGTAGGTTAGCTGAGGCATTCGGTCCAGAGTCCTCTGGGTCACTAAGGACGACATGATCCGCAGCCACCTCCTCCCAGCCACGTACAAGTCCACGGGTTTCTTGGGACTGTAAATCATCCCTAAAAGACTGCTGCTGTTGATGCTGCTGAGTGCCAGGCTCCACCTCCATGCTGACACAATCCTCCTCCTCCTCCTCCTCCTCCTCGTCCTCTTCCTGTGCGATGGGTGGGACAGAAGGAACACTGTCTGGGTAAAGGGGGCATTGAGAGGCAAGGAAGTCCTCCTCTTCCTGCCTCTGTTCTGCCTCAAGTGCCCTGTCCATTATTCCACGCAGCGTGTGCTCCAACAGGTGGACAAGAGGTACAGTGTCACTGATGCATGCACTGTCACTGCTCACCATCCTCGTGGCCTCCTCAAATGGTGCCAGGACAGTGCATGCATCCCTGATCATGCCCCACTGGCGTGGAGAAAAAAAACCAAGCTCCCCTGACCCTGTCCTGGTGCCGTACTCGCACAGGTACTCATTGATGGCCCTCTGCTGCGTGTGCAGCCGCTGCAGCATGGCCAACGTTGAGTTCCACCTGGTGGGCATGTCACATATAAGGCGGTTCTTGGGCAGGTTCAACTCCTTTTGCAGCTCAGCCAGGCGAGCACTGGCATTATAAGATCTGCGGAAATGCACACAGACTTTCCTGGCCTGCCTCAGGACATCCTGTAAGCCCGGGTACCTGCCCAAGAACCGCTGCACCACCAGGTTAAGGACGTGAGCCACACAGGGCACATGGGTCAGTTGTCCCTGTCGGAGGGCGGAGAGGAGGTTGGTGCCATTGTCGCAAACCACCATTCCTGGCTTAAGCTGGCGTGGCGTCAACCACCTCTCGGCCTGGCCCTGCAGAGCAGACAGGACCTCTGCCCCAGTGTGGCTTCTGTCCCCCAAACACACCAGCGCAAGCACGGCATGGCATCTTTTTGCCTGCGTACTTGCGTAGCCCCTTGAACGCCTACGGAGCACCGCTGGTTCAGAGGACAAAGCACAGGAAGAGGCCATGGAGGAAGAAGAAGAGGAGGGGGTGGAGGAGAGAGGTGTGTCACAACCAGTAGTAGCATTTTGGAGGCGTGGCGGTGGAACAACCTCCAACACTACTGCACCTTGTCCTGCATCCTTCCCAGCTGCCAAAAGAGTGACCCAATGGGCCGTGAAAGAAAGGTAACGTCCCTGTCCATGCCTGCTGGACCATGAGTCAGCGGTAATATGCACCTTACCTCTGACCGCCCTGTCCAGCGAGGCCAAGACATTGCCTTCCACATGCCGGTAGAGAGCCGGAATAGCCTTCCGTGAGAAAAAGTGGCGTTTGGGAACCTGCCACTGAGGAACCGCACATTGCACAAACTCACGGAAGGGGGCCGAGTCTACCAACTGAAAAGGCAGCAGTTGAAGCGCTAGCAATTTAGCCAAGCTAGCATTCAACCGCTGGGCATGTGGATGGCTGGGAGTGAACTTCTTTCGACGGTCCAGCAGCTGGGGCAGGGAAATTTGCCTGCTAGAATCGGACGTCGGTGTACTGCTAGCAGAGTGGCCGCAAGTACTTGGCTGTGACACACCTAATTCTACACCTTCATTCCTCTCAGTGCATGTTTCAGAGAGGACTGAAGTTATAGTGGGGTTGGAGATCCCAGCTGATGCGGTGCAAGGAGAGGTCCGCTTTGTTCTTTGGTGTGGGTCTTTGAGGTAGGCTTGCCAACGAGCTGCATGGCAGGTCAACATATGTCTGGTCAGGCATGTGGTACCCAAGCGGCTGATGTTTTGGCCACGCGATATACGCTTGAGACATATGTTGCAAACAGCAGCTGTGCGATCTGATGCACTAGCCTCAAAAAAGGCCCACACCAAAGAACTTTTTGAATGACGGGCAGAGGCAGCGCCCTGCACAGGCGGAGCTCTGCGGTGTGATTCCGTCGGTGTACTGCCCTTACGCTGGCCACCAAAGGGCATCCTGCCTCGTTGGAGATGTGCCTCCTCCTCATCCTCCTCCTCCTCCTCTCTCCTATTAGGCACCCACGTGGAGTCAGTGACCTCATCATCCCCTCCCTCCTCATCACTGGAGCCAATCTGGCAGTATGCTGCAGCTGCTGGAACATGACTGCCAGATTGGTGTCCTTCTTGAGCATCCCCTCTGTCTGCTCTCACGCTACTGCCTTCCTCTAGCTGGGTTTCATCATCAGACCCTTCGAAACGCTGGGCATCCTCCTGGAGCATGTACCCAACACTGTGCTCAAACAGTTTGGGGGACTCCTCAGGAGGAGGACATGGTGGGTCTAGGGAAGGAGTGACTGATGATGAGTCTGACATTGATACCAGGGAAGAGGACGCTTTGGCAGCTGCTTTGCCAGTACCCTGAGCCTGGGTGAGAGAGGATGAGGAGGAGGAGGAGGGCTTGGTCATCCACTCTACCAAGTCTTCGGCATGATGTGGCTCAACATGTCCAGCTGCCGAAAAGAAGGACAAGCGTGTCCCATGGCCATGTGCTGATGACAATGCACCGCGTCCACGACCAGCACTGTTGCCCCCAGACACAGAGCCTGCTTGCCCTCTTTTATTGCCTCCTGACTGTCTGCCTCTCCTTGTTTGCCTTCCAGACATTCTAATGGATGGCCTGCAGGGAGATGGGAAAAAAGCAATAAGGGCTACCTTCAGGTGTCCTTCTCTGTCCCTTTACTTAAGGATTTCTAAATATGGTTGAGGATGATTGCTTTCGCACAGAATAGCACAATGACAATTTCCCTGACTGTCCAAAAAACAAGGATTTCAAAGATGGTTGATGAGGAATGCTTTAGCACAGTATAGCACAATGAGAATTTCCCTCACTGTCCTTCCCTGTCCCTACAAACAAGGTTTAGCACAGTAAAACACACTGACACTCTCCCTACCTATAGTTTTCTGTCCCTATAAAAATTTTTTTTTTTAAAGATGGTTGATGAGGAATGCTTTAGCACAGTATAGCACAATGAGAATTTCCCTCACTGTCCTTCCCTGTCCCTACAAACAAGGTTTAGCACAGTAAAACACACTGACACTCTCCCTACCTATAGTTTTCTGTCCCTATAAAAAATGTTTTTTTAAAGATGGTTGATGAGGAATGCTTTAGCACAGTATAGCACAATGAGAATTTCCCTCACTGTCCTTCCCTGTCCCTACAAACAAGGTTTAGCACAGTAAAACACACTGACACTCTCCCTACCTATAGTTTTCTGTCCCTATAAAAAATGTTTTTTTAAAGATGGTTGATGAGGAATGCTTTAGCACAGTATAGCACAATGAGAATTTCCCTCACTGTCCTTCCCTGTCCCTACAAACAAGGTTTAGCACAGTAAAACACACTGACACTCTCCCTACCTATAGTTTTCTGTCCCTATAAAAAATGTTTTTTTAAAGATGGTTGATGAGGAATGCTTTAGCACAGTATAGCACAAGGAGAATTTCCCTCACTGTCCTTCCCTGTCCCTACAAACAAGGTTTAGCACAGTAAAACACACTGACACTCTCCCTACCTATAGTTTTCTGTCCCTATAAAAAATGTTTTTTTAAAGATGGTTGATGAGGAATGCTTTAGCACAGTATAGCACAATGAGAATTTCCCTCACTGTCCTTCCCTGTCCCTACAAACAAGGTTTAGCACAGTAAAACACACTGACACTCTCCCTACCTATAGTTTTCTGTCCCTATAAAAATTTTTTTTTTAAAGATGGTTGATGAGGAATGCTTTAGCACAGTATAGCACAATGAGAATTTCCCTCACTGTCCTTCCCTGTCCCTACAAACAAGGTTTAGCACAGTAAAACACACTGACACTCTCCCTACCTATAGTTTTCTGTCCCTATAAAAAAATTTTTTTTTTAAAGATGGTTGATGAGGAATGCTTTAGCACAGTATAGCACAATGAGAATTTCCCTCACTGTCCTTCCCTGTCCCTACAAACAAGGTTTAGCACAGTAAAACACACTGACACTCTCCCTACCTATAGTTTTCTGTCCCTATAAAAAATGTTTTTTTAAAGATGGTTGATGAGGAATGCTTTAGCACAGTATAGCACAATGAGAATTTCCCTCACTGTCCTTCCCTGTCCCTACAAACAAGGTTTAGCACAGTAAAACACACTGACACTCTCCCTACCTATAGTTTTCTGTCCCTATAAAAAATGTTTTTTTAAAGATGGTTGATGAGGAATGCTTTAGCACAGTATAGCACAATGAGAATTTCCCTCACTGTCCTTCCCTGTCCCTACAAACAAGGTTTAGCACAGTAAAACACACTGACACTCTCCCTACCTATAGTTTTCTGTCCCTATAAAAAATGTTTTTTTAAAGATGGTTGATGAGGAATGCTTTAGCACAGTATAGCACAAGGAGAATTTCCCTCACTGTCCTTCCCTGTCCCTACAAACAAGGTTTAGCACAGTAAAACACACTGACACTCTCCCTACCTATAGTTTTCTGTCCCTATAAAAAATGTTTTTTTAAAGATGGTTGATGAGGAATGCTTTAGCACAGTATAGCACAATGAGAATTTCCCTCACTGTCCTTCCCTGTCCCTACAAACAAGGTTTAGCACAGTAAAACACACTGACACTCTCCCTACCTATAGTTTTCTGTCCCTATAAAATATATTTTTTTAAAGATGGTTGATGAGGAATGCTTTAGCACAGTATAGCACAATGAGAATTTCCCTCACTGTCCTTCCCTGTCCCTACAAACAAGGTTTAGCACAGTAAAACACACTGACACTCTCCCTACCTATAGTTTTCTGTCCCTATAAAAAATTTTTTTTTTTAAAGATGGTTGATGAGGAATGCTTTAGCACAGTATAGCACAATGAGAATTTCCCTCACTGTCCTTCCCTGTCCCTACAAACAAGGTTTAGCACAGTAAAACACACTGACACTCTCCCTACCTATAGTTTTCTGTCCCTATAATTTTTTTTATTTTAAAGATGGTTGATGAGGAATGCTTTAGCACAGTATAGCACAATGAGAATTTCCCTCACTGTCCTTCCCTGTCCCTACAAACAAGGTTTAGCACAGTAAAACACACTGACACTCTCCCTACCTATAGTTTTCTGTCCCTATAAAAAATTTTTTTTTAAAGATGCTTGATGAGGAATGCTTTAGCACAGTATAGCACAATGAGAATTTCCCTCACTGTCCTTCCCTGTCCCTACAAACAAGGTTTAGCACAGTAAAACACACTGACACTCTCCCTACCTATAGTTTTCTGTCCCTATAAAAAATGTTTTTTTAAAGATGGTTGATGAGGAATGCTTTAGCACAGTATAGCACAAGGAGAATTTCCCTCACTGTCCTTCCCTGTCCCTACAAACAAGGTTTAGCACAGTAAAACACACTGACACTCTCCCTACCTATAGTTTTCTGTCCCTATAATTTTTTTTTTTTTTAAAGATGGTTGATGAGGAATGCTTTAGCACAGTATAGCACAATGAGAATTTCCCTCACTGTCCTTCCCTGTCCCTACAAACAAAGGTTTAGCACAGTAAAACACACTGACACTCTCCCTACCTATAGTTTTCTGTCCCTATAATTTTTTTTTTTTTAAAGATGGTTGATGAGGAATCCTTTAGCACAGTATAGCACAATGAGAATTTCCCTCACTGTCCTTCCCTGTCCCTACAAACAAGGTTTAGCACAGTAAAACACACTGACACTCTCCCTACCTATAGTTTTCTGTCCCTATAAAAAATGTTTTTTTAAAGATGGTTGATGAGGAATGCTTTAGCACAGTATAGCACAATGAGAATTTCCCTCACTGTCCTTCCCTGTCCCTACAAACAAGGTTTAGCACAGTAAAACACACTGACACTCTCCCTACCTATAGTTTTCTGTCCCTATAAAAAATTTTTTTTTAAAGATGGTTGATGAGGAATGCTTTAGCACAGTATAGCACAATGAGAATTTCCCTCACTGTCCTTCCCTGTCCCTACAAACAAGGTTTAGCACAGTAAAACACACTGACACTCTCCCTACCTATAGTTTTCTGTCCCTATAAAAAATTTTTTTTTTTAAAGATGGTTGATGAGGAATGCTTTAGCACAGTATAGCACAATGAGAATTTCCCTCACTGTCCTTCCCTGTCCCTACAAACAAGGTTTAGCACAGTAAAACACACTGACACTCTCCCTACCTATAGTTTTCTGTCCCTATAATTTTTTTTATTTTAAAGATGGTTGATGAGGAATGCTTTAGCACAGTATAGCACAATGAGAATTTCCCTCACTGTCCTTCCCTGTCCCTACAAACAAGGTTTAGCACAGTAAAACACACTGACACTCTCCCTACCTATAGTTTTCTGTCCCTATAAAAAATGTTTTTTTAAAGATGGTTGATGAGGAATGCTTTAGCACAGTATAGCACAATGAGAATTTCCCTCACTGTCCTTCCCTGTCCCTACAAACAAGGTTTAGCACAGTAAAACACACTGACACTCTCCCTACCTATAGTTTTCTGTCCCTATAATTTTTTTTTTTTTAAAGATGGTTGATGAGGAATGCTTTAGCACAGTATAGCACAATGAGAATTTCCCTCACTGTCCTTCCCTGTCCCTACAAACAAGGTTTAGCACAGTAAAACACACTGACACTCTCCCTACCTATAGTTTTCTGTCCCTATAATTTTTTTTTTTAAAGATGGTTGATGATGAATGCTTTAGCACAGTATAGCACAATGAGAATTTCCCTCACTGTCCTTCCCTGTCCCTACAAACAAGGTTTAGCACAGTAAAACACACTGACACTCTCCCTACCTATAGTTTTCTGTCCCTATAAAATTTTTTTTTTAAAGATGGTTGATGAGGAATGCTTTAGCACAGTATAGCACAATGAGAATTTCCCTCACTGTGCTTCCCTGTCCCTACAAACAAGGTTTAGCACAGTAAAACAGACTGACACTCTCCCTACCTATCCTTCTCTTTCCCTAAACTAAAGGAATCCAGGTTAAGCAAGAAAAAAAAAATGTCACTGTCCCTGCCTATGCTTCTCTTTCCCTGCTCCGGAACACACTACACTAGGCCGCCGTGCTGGCGGCCTTTTATAGTGTGGGGCGTGTACTAAACACCCTCAGCAATAATTGGCCACAGGCATCCTGCCTGTGGCCAATCATTGCTCTCCTCGCTGCCGGCGCTGTGATTGGCCAAGCATGCGGGGTCACAGTGCATGCTTGGCCAATCACAGCGCCTGGATGACACTGCGATGGCGTAGTGCATTGTGGGCCGCGAATTAGGCGCGAACGGCCCAAATCGTTCGTTGTTCGGCGAACGATCGAACAGCCGATGTTCGAGTCGAACGTGTGTTCGACTCGAACACCGAGCTCATCCCTAATCATAATTCCTTTCGGAAGGATTTAATATTTTAGAGAAGAAGGCCACAGGGTGGAGCAATGATTTGGGCCCTTGGCGTTGGAAAATAATAGCCCCAACTGCATTTTCCGATGCGTCTACCTCCAAAACATAAGCTAAGGAGGGATCGGGATGTTTCAAGATGGGAGCTGAGGTGAATAAGGCTTTCAACTGTTCAAACGCTGTCTGAGCCTCTGGGGTCCATCGAAAGGGAACCTTCGGAATAAGACAGACAGAGCCAGAACTTGGGGTCTACTTGAGCCCCTTCCTGTACCTGAGAAACCATGGAGCATGATCTCCATGGATTTTATAGTAGAACTTCCCCCATCTGAAGACTTCACTACCATTTTCGTTGTGGTTGATCGTTTGACCAAAATGGCCCACTTTGTACCTCTGCAAGGAACTCCTTCTGCCCCGGAGACTGCCTCAACTTTTATCAAGGAGATTGTAAGGTTGCATGGCATCCCTGACAGCATAGTTTCTGATCGAGGGGTGCAGTTCACTTCTAGATTTTGGAGGGCCTTATGTGAAACTTTGAACATTGAACTCCGCCTCTCCACAGCTTATCACCCACAAACTAATGGACAGACTGAAAGGGTCAATCAAACCCTTGAACAGTACCTACGATGCTTTTCTTCTTTTGCACAGGATGACTGGCTATCACTTCTCCCACTCGCGGAATTTTCATACAATAATTCCACCCATTCGGCAACCAAACAGTCACCTTTTTTCGCCAATTATGGATACCATCCTTCTTTCTTGCCTGAGCTGCCTATTGATTCTTCTGTACCTGCCGTACAAGACAGGTTGAACTTCCTTAACTCCAACTACCAATAACTGCAGGATACAATCTCCAAGACCCAGGCAGATAATAAAAAGTTCTTCGACAAGAAGAGAAGAGGCAATTTGAATCTTGAACCTGGAGATAAGGTCTGGCTTTCCACAGCGAACTTGAAACTAAGTTGCCCCTCGAGGAAGCTTGGCCGAAGATTTTTGGGGCCTTTTCCAGTACCTCGCTGCCCGTCTGCTACCGAACCCGGCCACCCTTGTGATCCTGCACCAGCCTCGTGCTTTGCTTAACGCTGTCTCCAGTGCCTGTGCTAGCTGTCCATCCTACCAGCTTTGCTGAGTCCAGTTCCTTACCAGATGCTCTGCCTGCATCTCCACGTCTGCAACTCAGCTGACAAGTTCTGCACGCAACTACAGGCACTCGTGTAACTCCTCACCCTAGGTCTGTCCCATCCTCAGTGGGGCTTGGGTTGGAGATACAAGGGAGGCCGACCTCGTCATTCCAGACTCCTACCAGGTACGTGACAGTACCAGTCAGCCAGAGATGGAGTCTGGAAGGGAGGCCTCTCCACCGAAGGACATTTACCAAACTATTTCTGCGCTCTCAAATATTGTGCAGAAGTTACAAGAGAATCTTGGTCGCATGGAAGAGCGACTTCCGCATGAGGTGACTGTCGCATCGGCCTGTGCTCCTTTCACCGCCATGGATTCTTCTACTCAGAGTCTGGTCTGTTCCGTGATGCCACTCCCCCTCCGGAACCCAAAGTGCCTATCCCTGAATGGTTTTCTGGAGAACGCAAGAAGTTTCGTACCTTCCGGAATTCTTGTGAACTTTATTTTTCTCTGCTACCCCGAACCTTTGCATCAGAGGACATCAAGGTAGGGTTTATTATTACACTACTACTGAACAAACCACTCTCCTGGGCTCATCACCTTCGGGAACAACATGACCCTGTTCTGACTGCCACGGGTTCATTCTTCTCAGCCATGGCTCAGTTATACACTGACCCCTTTTCCCAGCAAACTGCCGAATCCATGCTTGACAAATTACAGCAAGGGCCAAGGCCTGTTGAAGATTACGTAACTGACTTTCGTGTTTGGAGCGCAGATACCCAATGGAATCACTCTGCACTTCGTCACCAGTTCCGTCTAGGACTTTCTGACACCGTAAAAGATGAACTTGCCAGAGTGGGAATACCCGCGTCCCTGGAAGATCTGATAAATTTAACTATTCAGATCGATCGGCGGTTTCGAGAAAGGCAATTGTAAAAATCTAAAGGGACTCTTTCTGTGGTTTCAAGGCCAGCCGCCCCTGCTCCTCTACCTGTTCCTTCCCCCAGAAGGAGGGAACAGCATAAGGCACCTCACAGCAGTTTTCATAGGTTACCTCTTTCTCCTGCTGAACGTCTACGTCGAGTCCAATGCAGTCTGTGTCTCTACTGCGGGGAGGTTGGCCACTTCATACGAACTTGTCCGGCAGAGACCTGCAGGGTCTCTTCCCGTCAGCCTCTTGTGATGCATCTCCCTGGGAAGGATCAGTCACATGTCTCTCTTCCCATCAAGCTTCAGCTCCCCGAAAAGACGGTTTCAGTACTTGCAATCATAGACTCTGGGGCCTGCAGCTGTTTTGTGGACTCTGCATTTGCTTCTCTTCAGCAGCTGCCCTTGGGTACCAAGAGGCAAGGGTTCCATGTCCATCTGGCTGACGGCTCCGGTATTAAATCAGGCCCGGTTACTCAAGAGACCTTGCCTATTCTCTGCCAGACTTCTTCAGGCCATAGCGAACTCCTCCGTTTGGATTTCATAGCTTCTCCCATGTTTCCCGTTAACCTCGGCATTCAATGGTTGAAGGCACACAACCCTCACGTTGACTGGCTTACCGGAGATATATTTTTTTTTCGTCCAACTACTGCCAGACGCAGTGCCTCTTGGGAGGACCATGAAGCCTCTAAACTGATCCCGGTTGCTTATCACTAATTTCTGGACGTCTTTAATAAAAAGGGTGCAGACACTCTTCCACCTCATAGAACTTACGATTGCCCCATTGAACTTCAACCGGGAACCGAGATCCCGTTTGGTCGGATTTACCCTCTCTCTGAGCCTGAATTGGAAGCCCTGCGTACCTATATCGACGAGAGCCTTGATAAGCAGTTCATTCGGCCTTCCACTTCACCAGCAGGAGCCGGTATTTTCTTCTTTGAGAAAAAAGACCACACCTTGAGGCCCTGTGTGGACTGTCGTGACCTTAACAGGGTCACTGTCAAGAATCGGTACCCTCTTCCTCTGATTCCCGAACTATTCCAGAGGCTGCGAGGGGCACGAGTGTTCTCCAAACTGGACTTGAGGGGTGCCTATAATCTTGTCAGAATCAGGGAGGGAGACGAATGGAAGACGGCCTTCCGGACACGCTTTGGCCACTTTGAGTATTTAGTCATGCCATTCGGGCTCTGCAATGCTCCAGCCACATTCCAGCATCTGGTAAACGATGTTTTTTGGGACTTTCTTGATTTATTCGTCATCGTGTATCTGGATGACATCCTTGTATTCTCTGAAACTTTAGAATCCCATCGGACGCATGTAAAAAAGGTATTAGCTCGATTGCGGGAACACCGACTTTACGCAAAGGCTGAAAAATGCGACTTTGAAAAGCAAGTTGTGCATTTCCTAGGGCTTGTCATCTCCGCCGAGGGAATCTCCATGGACCCTCAGAAAGTCGCTTCTGTCTTGGAATGGCCTGCTCCTACTGACAGAAAAGCTGTACAGAGGTTCGTGGGGTTTGCTAACTTTTATAGAAAATTTATTAAGGACTTTTCTGGCATCATCACTCCCATTACTCAGCTAACGAAACAGCATGTTCCCTTTCGATGGACCCCAGAGGCTCAGACAGCGTTTGAACAGTTGAAAGCCTTATTCACCTCAGCTCCCATCTTGAAACATCCCAATCCCTCCTTAGCTTATGTTTTGGAGGTAGACGCATCGGAAAATGCAGTTGGGGCTATTATTTTCCAACGCCAAGGGCCCAAATCATTGCTCCACCCTGTGGCCTTCTTCTCTAAAAAATTAAATCCTTCCAAAAGGAATTATGATGTTGGTGACCGAGAGCTACTGGCTATCAAGGCCGCTCTTGAAGAATGGCATTACCTTTTGGAGGGAGCTTCTCACCCAATTCTTATCTTCACAGATCACAAGAATCTTGAGTATTTGAAGACAGCTAAATGCCTAAGACCTCGGCAGGCAAGATGGGCACTTTTTTTCTCTCGTTTCATGTTTCATATAACCTACCGTCCTGGCTCAAAGAACGGGAAACCAGATGCCTTGTCCCGCATGTTCAGTGATCCAGTTATATCCTCGGAACCTGATACTATTCTACCAGCCAATAATTTTTTACTTCTTCAGGCGGATCTGATGTCACAAATAAGAAAATATGTGGAAGACCAACCGCCTTCCAAGGACCTGGCTCTTCAACTAAGGGATGGCCTGTACTTCCATAAGAGGCAAATCTTTATCCCAGAACAGTTCAGAGTTGCCGTCCTTGGGCGATGTCATGATCATCCCCTAGCGGGTCACTTTGGGATTCACAAGACGGCTAATTTGATCTCCCGTACATTCTGGTGGCCAAACTTGATGAACGACTGCAAGAAATATGTAAGATCTTGTATTTCATGCCTTCGGAATAAGACAGACAGAGCCAGAACTTGGGGTCTACTTGAGCCCCTTCCTGTACCTGAGAAACCATGGAGCATGATCTCCATGGATTTTATAGTAGAACTTCCCCCATCTGAAGACTTCACTACCATTTTTGTTGTGGTTGATCGTTTGACCAAAATGGCCCACTTTGTACCTCTGCAAGGAACTCCTTCTGCCCCGGAGACTGCCTCAACTTTTATCAAGGAGATTGTAAGGTTGCATGGCATCCCTGACAGCATAGTTTCTGATCGAGGGGTGCAGTTCACTTCTAGATTTTGGAGGGCCTTATGTGAAACTTTGAACATTGAACTCCGCCTCTCCACAGCTTATCACCCACAAACTAATGGACAGACTGAAAAGGTCAATCAAACCCTTGAACAGTACCTACGATGCTTTTCTTCTTTTGCACAGGATGACTGGCTATCACTTCTCCCACTCGCGGAATTTTCATACAATAATTCCACCCATTCGGCAACCAAACAGTCACCTTTTTTCGCCAATTATGGATACCATCCTTCTTTCTTGCCTGAGCTGCCTATTGATTCTTCTGTACCTGCCGTACAAGACAGGTTGAACTTCCTTAACTCCAACTACCAATTACTGCAGGATACAATCTCCAAGACCCAGGCAGATAATAAAAAGTTCTTCGACAAGAAGAGAAGAGGCAATTTGAATCTTGAACCTGGAGATAAGGTCTGGCTTTCCACAGCGAACTTGAAACTAAGTTGCCCCTCGAGGAAGCTTGGCCCAAGATTTTTGGGGCCTTTTCCAGTACCTCGCTGCCCGTCTGCTACCGAACCCGGCCACCCTTGTGATCCTGCACCAGCCTCCTGCTTGGTTTAACGCTGTCTCCAGTGCCTGTGCTAGCTATCCATCCTACCAGCTTTCCTGAGTCCAGTTCCTTACCA
This sequence comes from Rana muscosa, assembly GCA_029206835.1. Lineage (NCBI taxonomy): Eukaryota > Metazoa > Chordata > Amphibia > Anura > Ranidae > Rana > Rana muscosa. Next base: position 9,129,231 of record CM055127.1, on the reverse strand, counting down.
GATGCTCTGCCTGCATCTCCACGTCTGCAACTCAGCTGACAAGTTCTGCACGCAACTACAGGCACTCGTGTAACTCCTCACCCTAGGTCTGTCCCATCCTCAGTGGGGCTTGGGTTGGAGATACAAGGGAGGCCGACCTCGTCATTCCAGACTCCTACCAGGTACGTGACAGTACCAGTCAGCCAGAGATGGAGTCTGGAAGGGAGGCCTCTCCGCCGAAGGACATTTACCAAACTATTTCTGCGCTCTCAAATATTGTGCAGAAGTTACAAGAGCGGGTCACTTTGGGATTCACAAGACGGCTAATTTGATCTCCCGTACATTCTGGTGGCCAAACTTGATGAACGACTGCAAGAAATATGTAAGATCTTGTATTTCATGCCTTCGGAATAAGACAGACAGAGCCAGAACTTGGGGTCTACTTGAGCCCCTTCCTGTACCTGAGAAACCATGGAGCATGATCTCCATGGATTTTATAGTAGAACTTCCCCCATCTGAAGACTTCACTATCATTTTTGTTGTGGTTGATCGTTTGACCAAAGTGGCCCACTTTGTACCTCTGCAAGGAACTCCTTCTGCCCCGGAGTCTGCCTCAACTTTTATCAAGGAGATTGTAAGGTTGCATGGCATCCCTGACAGCATAGTTTCTGATCGAGGGGTGCAGTTCACTTCTAGATTTTGGAGGGCCTTATGTGAAACTTTGAACATTGAACTCCGCCTCTCCACAGCTTATCACCCACAAACTAATGGACAGACTGAAAGGGTCAATCAAACCCTTGAACAGTACCTACGATGCTTTTCTTCTTTTGCACAGGATGACTGGCTATCACTTCTCCCACTCGCGGAATTTTCATACAATAATTCCACCCATTCGGCAACCAGTCACCTTTTTTCGCCAATTATGGATACCATCCTTCTTTCTTGCCTGAGCTGCCTATTGATTCTTCTGTACTAGTGATGAGCTGAACACCCCCGGGTTCGGT